>JASDQU010684649.1:0-12137 GCA_032191745.1 Picea mariana
CCCAAGTTGGAACCCTTGAAGACTAGGACTTTCAGAAAGTCTCTTGTAATTGTTTACTTCAAGTCGGATCCACTCTAGAAGGATCCATAGGTTCAAAAGAGAAAAGAGTAGTGTAGGAGTTGTAATAAAGTTTGTGAGTCACAAAGCTCGTCTTTCGTCATTTCCCCTGCCCCTGGGGGGAAACATGTGTCTTTTCCCTTTCTTGTTTCGGGGTTGCTTCCCACTTTATTTTCTTTCTTTAGCTTTAATTATGCATAAAAAAGATAAAATCAACTCATCTCACTAATTGAAGTCATAAAATCAACTAGAAAGTTTTAGCTTTGCTTTTCATAGAATACTAGTTGCTAGTTTCATTTTTTGTAAATATTTTAGTCCCTCTTTTCGCTGAAAATCTAAAGGCTAAAGATAGGTGTTTCCTCAAGAGTTTAAATTCAATATTTGAGCAAAAACTTATTGTTTATATTTCTGTTTTAGGACAACAAAGAAGAAGAGTAAGAAAAGACTTTTTTTCTAGTTAGTTTAAATTCAGAAATTTACTAGTTTATCATAGGATTGTACTTAGATTTGTTTTTTAGTTTTACAAACTAATAACCCAAAGCACTCTTAAAATGTCTTTGGCCATATTTGCATCTTGTTTGTTCGCTGATTTTGTGCAGATTGGTGTAAGGACAAGAGGAAATTCTACCGAAAATCCAAGGACTTGAAGTTTCTAAGACCTCCCAAAGTGGCCTTATTTTGTTAAAACATTGTAAAAATGATTTTTTTTCCGTTTTATGATCCATATATAAGGGTCCAATCTCACTTGAAGTGATCTAAAGACTCTTAAAATAGCACTTGTAACCGTGGTAATAAAATCAGTGAGCCAAGGGAGGCTTCACTTTGCTTTTCCCCCGGGGGGGGGGGTGTTGTGCTTCAGGATCTTCCCCTTGATTGGTTTCTTGTCTTTCCTTTGTTTTAAGCATTTCAACAAGTTCATTTTCAGTTCTAAATTTAAAATCAAACTACAACTTAGTTAGATTTTCCTTTCTGCAAAATCAAATAATCTTTAAATTGCTAGTTAGCTTTATTTCTTGCAATTTCAAAGTTGGAAAATAAACCATCCCCTCAGGTCCTCGCAAGAGGCCTGGTCAGTGCAGATTAGTAATTAGTATAACATTTCAATTTCATTATTTTATTTTCAGTTTAAAATAAACATTTTCCCTCAGCTCTCAGTGCGGTTCCTGACCTTTCTAGTTGCGAGCTAGTCTCGATCTGTTGGGAGTAAGTTCATACACGTTGAGCTGGTCAGTGGTGATAGATTAATTAGGACAATCTCTGAGTGATATTATTCGTCTAAGACCTCTACCCTGGGTGGAGTGTGTCAAGTCAAGGGGTAACTCGCCTCGTTGGACTTGCGGCACACCCAGTCGAGAAGTTTTATATTGGTGAATGATACATAAGGAGGCCAAACAATCTCACTAACTCAACATCAATTTATCCTAATAAAACACACGAACTACATTGCCCACGATTACCTTTAAGGAACTGGTCTCATATTTACACTCAACAAAACCATATGCTTCACTTTACACTTCGGTTATTTATTTAAAGCAATCTAATTTCACTTTCATCTAACAACTGTGTCTGAGTATCCTTTTATGCAAGTACATGCTTTATATATCGTGGATGAATAGTTAATTTGTGTATTTTCAATTTATGATTGATTGTTGAAAGAATAATAAACTCCTAGATTTATTTCTTGTACTTAACTTAGTTCAAGCTTTAGTATATTTGTTAGGGACTACCCCCCTTGGCTTCGCTAGGAGTTAGCCTAGACAGAGGAGTTGAGGATTAGGTGACAACACCTTAACTCTCACTTGCCCCCAATGACACACCGAGTGGATTGAAGATTTCTTTTGCGTCTCCCAGGTGTGTATAAAGCGACAACAGGTCCTGAAAACATCGCCTCGGAAAAACTTGGCGAAAAAATCGGAAAACCTCGGCAAACATTAAAAAATACATAATTTATTCATTTTTTTTCAAAATTTTAAACATTTTTCAATATATAAAGCAACGACAACATCATATAAACAGATAGGCACATAAATATGGAGAAGGAACTGATATATATTATATAGTGGATGCCAAACTAAAACCGATACATCAAAGTCATTACTGAAAGTTTGAAACCAATACAAAATGAAATCAATGATCACATATATAAATGTATATGTCCCAAAACTAGCAACTAGCTATATGGTATCAAATTATCAATGCCCTCTTCCCCTTTTACGGGAAAAAATCAGGGGCTGTTTACCAGGCCTTGAACTAGAGGCAGAAGGACCTGGTCGGACATCAATGCTGGATGGAGGACTAAGGTTTAACAAAGATAGTACCTAGGCTCATTCATATGTTGGATACCTTATAAAATCATGTTAAATCGATTAAAAGCATATAAAGAGAAAACATAATTCAAATGACAAAGGGGTATAACTGAATCAAGTAATTGTATCAAAGGAACTTAAGGGAAACTTGGACACATATGTAGACAATTTCTCAAACAATCATCCTAAATATTAAGGCATAAGTATCCACCATTAGACAAGCAAAGCATTCTCTTTCTCTTATAACCAACTAGGCAATCATAATGAAAAGAATAAAAGAAATAAAAGGGAATATTTAAGACCGGTTCTACTAGGAAGGCATTATTGTCTTTTTAGGAAGATGAAGCCAGAAGGAATAAGAAAATGGGAACAATGAAGGTATACAAACTGACAATGAGCATCAACTATGAACAATTTTGAAATGTAAAGAAATATGGAAAGGCAAGTAGGATGGCAAACAAATCTGATCATCAAAAAACATGTAAGTTTATTTCATCACTTACTACATTCAAATTGAAATGAATCCTCTCTCGGGTTCTGCACATAGAGACAAGGGTATGCACAATTTAGATGAAGCTAGTAGGCAAATCCATGGCTTAAGATGATGGAAATAGGTTAGATTTTAGGAAGTGTAGTTTTGTAAGACCTATTGAAGCTTAAGGAAAGAAAAGTACCCATTTCCCTCTTATTGAAGGATCACAATCTTTAGTATAGGCATGGTCGAAAAGTACCCATTCCCCTTGCTGCTCCACACAAAAAAAAACACGATGATAAAAAAAAACCGAATCGGGCTTTTTATTGCGCGGCTTGGGCGACTTTGGCGAGTTTTTGAAAAAATCACGATTTTTTCAAAACCCAAAAAATCGCGATTTCTGGTTTTGAAAAAATTGGCCCACTAAAAAAATCGCGATTTCCCCGATTTTTTCTGATTACTCAACGATTTTTTCTACTAGGTMTTAATTTATTAACCCTTTTACTCCAAAAAGTGATTTATTTGACTATCAAGCATTTTTTGGCACTGAAAGTCATTTTTTATCCTCTCCACCATTTAGAGCTCTTCATCCCGGTTCCAACGAGATATTACATCAAGGTACCTCTCTTAGGTAAATTATTAAAACGATGACCTTAGTGCAATCCATTAAATAATGCCCATTAATACTCCCAAATTATGAGAACGGTTGGAATGCAACGTAATCGAAATCTGACTGCCAAGAATGATCCCTGTTATCGCGCAGTTTGTAGCTAAAATAAAAGGCTATAAGATAGAAGGCCAAACTGGCGTAACAAGAACCAATCCCATCCAATGTCACCACAATGGGATGGTTCTTTCTTTTTAGGGAGGTTAGGCCTAGGGGAGACGTCCCCGGTGACCTGGGGTTTTGAAGAGGCAAAAAGGCTAATAAGATAAAGATAAGGTTTTCCCCCTTCACAAGTCACCACCCAAACAGATAGTCCGGCCAAAGGCCAATTTAAGAAGTAAAACCCCCAAAGAAGTGTACCTGCCTGGAACAAAGCAACAACAAACTAATATATGCAAGCTATTTCAATGGGTTAGTACTTTATAAGACTATCTGATAAATGCATATAAGCAATTAACAATAAATGTTGACGAAGTCAATGTTTATCAATATTAATGAAAAGATATAACACTTCACCAATAAATATTGGAACAATGTAGTATTCAATGTAACCAATCAACACCTTATTCAATTAATGCCTAAACGACCATTCAAATGCTCTTAAGACAAAACGTTGCTGCACTAAAGATGAAATAACCAATGATGACGTCAGCAACTAGAGTTAGAATAGTTAGGGTTTGCAATTCAAAGAGTTTTGAGAGTGTTGTGATCAATGTTTCACTTCAACATTGGAGGACTTTAGATCAATGCCTTAGGGTTTAATGGAGTCAAAGGTGAAGGACGCAAGAGTTGAAGGATGGCAAATTTCAAGGACTAGAGGGAAGAGTTTTGAGGTGTTGCTAAGGCAAGGCCTCAAAATCAAAACCCTAGGGGAGAGAGGCTCACTCTGGTGTTGCTACAACAAGGCCTTGTGCTCTCTCCTCCTTCCTGGAAAAACGGCTAGCTCAAGAATAAAGTATATAACCAAAACAAGAGGGTTTGATGAGATAAGGTGTTGCTACAGCAAGGCCTTTCAGCAAACCCTAGAAAGAGTACGACCCTAGTTTAGTAAACCTAGGCCAGGGACTTCTCACTCTTCTTGGCTTCAAAATAGTACGACTAGCAAAGAGAAAGAGGAAATAGGAGTGTAGCTATGGCTAGGCTCTTTCTTTCCTCAACAATGGCTAAAGATTTCTCTATCAGGGGACATGAGACAATGACCTACTTGTGTGCTTGTCCCCTAGGGTGTTGATTCAACAATATTCATAAACATATGCAAGAAATTAAACTACAGCCATTCAATCAAGAAGTTTTGCAGAAAAACACTTACAATTCACCAAGAAATAACCATGCAAACCCTAGCTGTAACACCTTCCTTCAAGAGAAACACCATAGAATGCCAAAAATGTCTTCCTTCAACAAGTGCGCCTCGCTTAATCAGCCAAATACCCAAGATAGGGCGCAAATTTCAGACCTCCTTATGGAGTGAATGAGTGATGAAAAAATGAGAGTCAAAATCCCTCATTTATACAAAACCTTGACCAAATTTTACATTTTAGGTCAGGTAAAAAGGCCGACAAGGCCAAAATATCAAATCATACTGTTTTTACATTAAATTGTTAAATCTAAACCTTAATCAAGAAAAAGGTAAGACGCCACTCCTTTCTAGGGTGACGTTAGCCCCTATTAGGGAAAGTGCAACCTCCTGAAGCAAGACGTTAGCCCCTTTTGGGCCTCTCCAAGCTGCCACATGTGCCAACATGCCCTGTCCATCTGCCAATACGCTCATGATGACATCATAAGCCTCTTGGTGATGTCCTAGGCCATCTAGAGCCAACGTTCCACTGAAAATGGGTCAATACCCCTAGGTCCAGCTGTGTCGGGGTGCCTCTGGTGGAATGTCCTCTTCTTCTCCGGTGCAAAGTCTCTAATCAACCTTTGTCCTGTCTCTGCCCCCTGATGGGGTCTCAACATCCATCTGGTGGGATCTTCAACCCCATGGAGGTCGGAACTGATCATCTCCCCATGTGTACTGGTCCAAATGGTATCTGTCCGTCGGGCATGGTCCTGCACATCAAAGGCTACGCCCTCCATGGGCTCATCAGTCACAGGGATCATAGCAATGTCAATCACATCTCATCATCAATATTATTAAACATATGCACAAAATCCTTAATAGATCAGTCAACAACTCAAAGATGTTACACAAGCCTGCAATACAAGTCTGGAGAAAAGGACAAGGCGTCCTATTGGGTTAGTGTCCACAAGAAAGGAAAGTTCCCGAAAAGACCTCATCCAAGCCATGTAAGTGGGTGATGTGGTCAGGGGATGTCCAAGCATGTGGGTGCAGTGAAGGCCAAGGATGCAAAAGCGTTTCCTGTGGGTGCCTTTGTAGAAGGCGAGCTGTACCTGTCATGGATGCATTTTTTCCAAGCCCATTCTTGCCTTTATTCTTTTTATTCTTTTATTCCGTTTTTTTTTTTTTGTTCAAGAGCTATTCAGGGGACACTGCCTTGGCATGGTGACCAGAGCTGACAGCGTTACCCACAAGTACTTTCATAGAGATGAGAAGGCTGCCTTGTGATGAGACCCCCTTTCCCTTGGCCATGCAACCAAGAGTCACTGCCTTGATGTGGTAACCAGCTGGTGGCAATGTCATACTGCTAGGTACCCATGGACCTAATAGGCCGGCTCATGATGAGACCCCCTATCCTCTGACTAGGTCTTGTTTTATTATTTTATTCGGGTCCCTCTTGTTTCTTGTTGAGAATTTTTTTATTGCCTTCTCGGGGATCCCTGGGCGAAGCATCTTGAGGTTTTATTCTTAGGCTTTTATCTTTTACCAACTTGCTTTTATCTTCTAGGCCTTTAGCTCCTTCTTCCCACGAGGTAAGGTGCAGTCCTGAAAATAGGTCAACCCAATGCCCGAACAAGGGGAATGGGATAAGTGAGCGGGAAGTAAGATGAAGAAGTGGTGCTATGATGGGAGCGGACGATGGCTTTTCAGAAATCCCTCCAGTGGCAAACCAAAACCTACAGATACAGGCTTGCTAGGGCACCCTGTCAATCCCCCCAAACATGGTCAAGTGGGCAAATGTAAGATCCAAGCAGTGGTTAGAAATAAAAGGAATCAGATGCATATATTTAAAGGTTTTAACGATCAAATGTGACACATACCATGACACTTGCACTAATTACCTCATGAAGCAAGAACCTCTTTTGATACAGGACCAAACCAATGGTGATGGATGTTGCTGCTGCTGACAAGATAAAGACGATGGAAGAAGAAAAGGTGGGCCCTCCAGGGCCATGTTCAGGTCAATCCTGCTCTTGGTACTCCATGTCTAGTACCTGTGAGCCTCGAGACATGATCTCCTAGTTATCCCTGAAAAGTGGGGATAACAATCCTGATGATGAAAGATGATAAGCAGACCTCTGAAAGCATCATATAACTTCTCCAAACCGCCCGAGCTCACTGTTAACATCAAATTACCTCTCTGGTTAGGCTGACATAACCCCATAAGGTCATCTACAACTGTAGAGTAAGAGAATCCAAAAATGAGGACATTACAATTTGGGAACAGACAAATGAATGGAATCTGTTTACAAGAGGCTAATTGCTTTTCCATGTACTGAGTTTACAATGCARCCAGTGTACAAAAAGCCCCCACATTCAAGTTGAATAAAGGCTCTACTGTTTGTACACGTGTCGGAAAAATCACTGAGAATTGATGATTTTCTGTATTTTTCTGATCTATTCTGCCTGCTTACCAATAATTTGCCAARTCATTCCAATTTTTTCCCGAGTTTCTGATTTGTTGACCCCCACTGCGTTATTCCTGAGTCCGATTTTTTCTACTTTGAGTTTTATTACCTTCTGAAATTTCTTTTTTAATGTTGCAGCTGGGATATCTTTGGTCTTGTCAATTTTGTAAATTATTTTGCCTGTTCAAGACCATAGACATGTATAGATGTTCTTTTGTGAACATGACTAACAGAACCGGTCTCTATCATTATGAAAACCAGGAAAGACAGCCTTCCATGTTCTTTTGTGAACATGACTAACAGAACCGGTCTCTATCATTATGAAAACCAGGAAAGACAGCCTTCCATATGTACATGCATCATTGATTGTTTCATTGTGAGGCTTGGGAGACCATATCACGTGCATCATTGATTGTTTCATTGTGAGGCTTGAGAGACCATATCTGGATGCTTCCTTTTATAAATAGAAGAAGCTCCAGCCTTCTGTAGCTTTGTGGCTAAAAGGGGGCAGTCTTAATATGCAGTGGTTCTAGAGAAAATATTTTCTTTGATTTATGTGAAATGGAATCAGTGTGTGAGGAAATTCTTAATTGCTTGCCAAACATAACATCACTCAATTTGGCTTCTTGGATTCTTCTACTTTAATATTATCATTTCATGCATCAGGAACTCCTAGCTGTGTGCCACTAATTTGATTTGAATACTAGACTAATAGATACAATTTATGTTCTTAAATGAGGTTACAATTTGTTTATTGCTGCAGGTCTGCTGAAGTTTTAAAATATATTGGGAATTCTGAGGCATCAATGTCTTACTTGGATAACTGTAATGAGGCTATAAGACCGGGTTCTGAAAATGGATCTCTACATCAAGGACGAAGGGGTTCTGCTGGACCAGTCAGAGATCTGATGTTGCTGAAGACATTCCGGAAGATGCATGTGCCATTTACTCAGGTCTTATAGCACTAACCATGCTGAAGAGGTTAAATGTTGGAGCTTCATAGAATAGACAGATAACCTTTTGAACATAAGTTTCAATGTGTATAGGCCATAATAAATAACAACTATTTCGTATCTTCTTATCATGTCAACATTATGCAGTAGACTTAAAAATTTCACTCTGGTTACTGCAGGATATACCAATAATGACACAGGATATGCATGAAGAACGGCAGCAGGCAATTGAAGCTCTCAGTGACTCCCTTGATGTAAGTGAGCTTTTCACTTGTAAGATGCTTCTATATTTGTTTCATCTAACAGATGCTTATGTGAGCAGAAGCAAGTATAAACCTTACATTTTGAATATGATGATGGGCTAAGAGAAAACAGAATAAGGTTAAATGTTTTGGCATCTTTATACAGATACTATATTTCACATTTTGGCCTGAGAGGATATTAATAAATGAGAACTTGTTTTCTTTGCTTAGTTCTCTACATGTCATGATCCATATTGTCCGTCTTAATGGTTTTGTTGAAGTGACTTTCACAATCTATAATCTATTTGTAAAAAACTGGTTTCGTGGCTTGCATGTACCTTGCTTCCAAATCTTTGCAGGCCAATTTGGCTAGATACTTTGGTCAGCAAACTGTGAAGCTAACTTAAAGTAGTATTTGGGTTTATTTTCCAGGGGGCAATTTTATTGACACTACTTAATTCGAGCAATAAATGTAAATTTTTTCTTTAATTTCTGTCATATGGGGTTTATCATTCCCATGGAAGGTATGGATGTGGGCACGATGGAGGCAATGCATGGCACTATTTTACTTAAAATTGGAAATGCCACGTGTTGGTGAGTGAACCCTTTGCAATACCCATATTCAATTTTCAGATCAAGTTTCATGAGTGGTTAATGTTACCGCACAAACCAGCACCTTTGCTCAAAGTCCCAAATATGGGTGCTAGCCTTGTGGAACTAGGAGGTTGGCCATTGTCACCTCGCCAACTCTCCTTTACACTTTGGGCTAGGGTAAATGGAATCCAAACCAAGGGGGGCTTTCCTATGGGTTACTAAGCTTAATGTGTGTAGTGGATAGTGGGAGTACGAGAAAGCTTAGCAACATACATATAGATGGAGAGATTAAAATGGAATTTAGATGGTTGGGAGTGGTGGATAAAAGGGAGATCAGTGCCCTTGATTGTTTCGGCAATGGGGTCATGTAAGTAATCTTAGAGGGAGGTTCTAAAGGAAGATTAGGTGGCATCCTACAATCAATTGATAAACAAACTACAAAACTGATTTGGTTGTTTGATTTACAAGTGATATAGTGGAGAGGGGCTATAACAGATCCACTGCTCAAAGCAAATTTCAAAGGTGGCTGTTATCCCCTATCCTAGGGATAACTAAGGAGATCATGTCTCGAGGCCCACAGGTCCTAGACATGGAGTGCCGAGAGCCGGATGACTTGAGCATGGCCCCAGAGGGCCCCTCTTTTCTTGAGTGCAACCCATCTATCAACAACAACAACATCCATCCCACCAGCTTGGTCCTGAAGTAGCAGTAAGTCTAGCCGCACGAGGTAATGAGTCCGGGTATCCTGGTATGTGTCACTTTGATTATTGAAGCACTTGAATATGTTGCACTGAATTCTCCTTCATTTTATAACGTTTGCTTGGAAATTATGCTCTTTAACCTGTTCATGCCTGGAAGGGTGACATGATGCCCTAGCAAGTTGATCTCCCTTTAGGATGGGTTGCCACTGGGTGGTTCTATGAAAGGTCATCGTCCATGCTCTCCATACTTACCACTTTCCATCTTTAGTCCTCTCATTTTCCTTTACCTTTGTTCGGGCATTGGGTTTACCACACTATGGAGGGTTGTACCTTGCCTTGTGGGAAGAAGGGGCTAAAGGCCCAGGGGGTAAAAACAATTGGCAAGAGTTAAAATCCCAATTGAAACCTTTGAGATGCTTCGACCAGGGATTTCCGAGAAAGTAGTAAAAAGCTTCTCAGTAAGAAAAGGGGACCCATAAGATAAATAAACACTTAAGGTATTAGTTGGTGGATGGGAGGTCTCATCATGAGTCGGCCTATTATGACCATGAGCATGTAGCGGTATGACACTGCCATCTATCTGGTCACCAAACTAGGGTAGTGGCTCTTGGTGGCATAGCCAAGAGAAAGGGGGTCTCATCACGAGCCAACCTTCTCATCTCCGCGAAATGCTTGTGGATAACTCTGTCACCTCTGGTCACCAAGCCAGGACAGTGTCCCTCAACTCTTCCCTTGAAGCATAAAAAAAAAGATCAAAAGCAATAAAGCCAAGAATAAAAGACAATGAATGGGTTAGGAAACAATGGCATCCATGACAAGGTGCAACTCGCCCTCTACAAAGGCACCCACTGGTAAGATCTACATTTCCTTGTTATCACTACACCCCATGCCCAAACACTTACCCCACGCCACCTCACATGCACTTACATGACCTAGACTGGTTCTCACTAGGGAAATGCCCCAAACGTAAGGAGGATTAGCCCAATAGGACACCCTGAGACCTTCTCCAAACTTGACTTATTAAATTGCATAACGTCTTTGAGCATTTGTCTGGGTAAAGGGGGGTTTGATGCACACATTTGGGTAATTTGATTATTGGATGTGATTTACATGTTATGATCCTTGTGACTTATGAACCCTTGGAAGGCATACTTGTTGTTGCTGCAAGACCTTGTCCGGTGGACAGGTACACATGGGGGAATGATAAGCCCGGACCTTCATGGGGCTAAAAGCCCACAGATGGATGTTGTGACCCCAGCTAGGGGCAGGAAGACATCAGAGACTTGCACCAACAGTGTTGAAAAAGTCGTCGAAAAATCGGCCCATAAAAATCGCGACTTTTTCATAAAAGTCGTGGCCAGTTAGTGGAAGCCGTCCTCATAAAGCAGATTTTTTGAGTTTTTTTTGTCATTTTTGTTTGTTGTTGTTGGAGAAGGAAGGAGAAGGGCTTGACTCGGTCAGGTAGGTACTAGACCCCACCAACATGCAACATTGAATTTTTTTTAAAAGGGTTTGACGAAAAACGCTGGCAATTAATGGTTTACTTAAATCTTTATCTTTCCTTTTTATCCTTTTACTTAAATCTTTAACATTACCATTAATTGTTTCAGGATGTTTGAGAGTGGTTCCAACCTCATCGGACTTGATATGGAGAAAGTAGAATTTCATATCCCATTCAAAATCCAGTAGACTTAACAGTTTTCAGTATTTTAGGATTGGTAGGATTGCAACATTTTCATTGGATTATATCATGTATGAGGGTATGGGATTGACATTTAATCAAGAGCACCAAGCCCTTTATGTACCTTGATGTTGGTGGTATTGATTGTTGAACTCCTCTAACATGGCCTTAGCAGAAATGTACCTTTCACTCAAACCAAAATCATTCATTAGGGATGTTAAGCTTTTTCTACCATATTATAAGGCTTCAATTATGTGGTTTCATCAAAATTGGGAGGTGTTCATTGATGTCTCTAGAGGATCAAGGTAGAGGCAAAAATTGATACTAATGATGAGGATCCAAATATAAGCAATGGTGGAACATTGCTTGTCATTTAAATGTTCTTGCTCATTTATTCATAATGCTTTCTTTCAAAGTTTCAATAATTTTTTGGAATCATGGTTTGGAATTTTTTAAAATATAATTTTTTCATTAAAATTTAAATATTTTATGTAATATTTAATAAACCAAGTCATTGAAATAAGATCGGTTCAAGTCAATCCGAGTTGGAGTTGGAGTTGGAGTTGACCATCGACTGATTCCGAGGCTGAGTCCGAGTTTTAAAACATTGCATTGTACATCTACCTCATGATGATGATATACATTTATATATGTGAGCTCATTTTGTATTGGTTCTCCACTTTTGAGTCCTTGATTGGACAACTATCAGGGTTGAGGATT
>JASDQU010684649.1:22131-40499 GCA_032191745.1 Picea mariana
TCATGAGCTCTCCAGCTCTGTTGAAATCCACCTGGATCCCAAACTCTTACTTGGAGCTGTCTACCTGCTCCTCTGCTTTGCTGTTGTTGTTGCTGTTGCTTCCTTGCTGCTATGGCAGGATCTCTTTTGCTCAGCTTGTCCTTGCTAACAGTCTCCTCTGCTGACCTCAACATCAGCTTTCTGATCTCTTCTATCACCCTGTCTAGCTGTTCCAGTGGTTGGCTCTTCTTATGCAGTCTTCTCTGCTGTACTTCCTCCTCTCCATACTTATCAATGGGCAGATCTACTTGATCTCTCATGTTGTCTTCGTCTCCTCTTGTGGCACTAGTTTTCCACTCTGCTGCAGACTTCAATTCTGCGGTCTCCTTACTGAATTGCTGCTCAGCTTCTTCCTCTGACACATTGGTTTCTGTCAGCTCTTCTTGTGCTGGCATATCTCCATCTTCTATCAGCTGTTCCTCTGGCTGGAATTCTGCTCCCTCTTTTGCTGCATGCTTCAGTGCTGTAGTCATCATCTGTTCAACTTCTCAGCTGAAATTTTTGAGCAACTCTGTCGAATGCTCTTCTCTTGCAATCTTCGTGACTGTCTTCTGGCAACCATCTTCTGGTTTTGGATTGTCCAACCAATCCTCCAACATCTTCAACTCTTGTTCCCATTGAGTGAGAAATTCATCTGAATTCTCCACTTTTTCTGCTGGGGTAGACATCAATGTCTGTTCTTTCTCCTCTTTGATAGTCTCTGCTGGCTGTCCTTCTGTTGCTGCTCYTGCAACACATGCTCTAGCCCCAACTGGGCTACTTGGTAGGAATATCTCAATTCCTCCAATGATCAAAATACTCCTCTGATCCACCTCCACCAGCTCTCCTTGCTGATATGAACTCTCAACTGAGTTCATGAGACTTTCAAACAGTCTCTACTCACTTCCCTTGCCCAYCTGGTAATTTGAACTTTCATTACTGCTCCTCTGGCAKTTTATGAGACCTCCCACTGATCTCTTTCCATTGCCCACCTAACAACTTGAAAGTCCATTTCTGCCCTCTTGGCAGTTTATAAAATCCTCTGCTAATCTCATATCATTGCCCACCTGACAATCTAATAGCTCACTGTTGCCCTTCTGGCAGTCTTTGAGATCATCCACTGATCTCTTATCCTCATTATCACTGAGACTCTTCACAGTTTTTGGCTCACAAATGTGAACCACTTCCTCCTCTGTATCACTGAGGTTTTTAGCATGCCTCAACCACCTTTTCAACATTTGTTGTTGCCTTCTGGACATCAACTTTTGGACATACCATTTTACTTTCCTCTTCAAAGGCCATTCATATGTCCAGTGTACTTTTGCATCCTGCTGCATCTTCAATGCTAGCCTCTCCATCTTTTCTCTTATTTCTGTGAGCTCTTTATCTATCTCAACTTTGTTTTTCTGCTGGTGGTCCTTGCCCTGACCACCCATATGGCCTTCAGTAGCCATTTTCCACCCTCTGTTTTTAGCTCATCTAGCTTTCTACCATTTACTGCACACCTTGCTAGAAATCACACACAGAGCATCAGTACTCTGTCTCCTTCTCACCTGCTATCTACAGACAAACTTTAGCTTCTAATATCATTCAACGTTATCATATTATCTTCTTCACCTCCTCGCTTCTTTGCCTGCTGTCTACAAGCAAAATATCAGCTTTGATACCACCTGATGCAACCCCCCTACTCCCCTGTAGGGCTACACAACCTCCCAGTCAAGGATCTTTGATTCTTGAGTCAAGTGACTCTCTAGAACCTTAATGGTTCCCTTGTGTATCTAAACACATGCCCTTTTGGCGCCTTGGTGCAGGTCTGATAGCACCCGCGATCTTCCCTTTCGCTCTTCTGCGAAATCTCAGAGTACTGAGCATTATCTCTTTTTCTGATAAGCCCCCTCTTGATATGACCTTGGGCGGTGGCCTCTCGTGACGTGATTGCGGGCACGACCAATAACAGTTTGGGATCAAACTGCTTTTCGACTCGCAATTCTCCTCGAACCTCCATGTGTCTTCTTGGCGAAACCACGGTATGGATTGCGACCCGCCCTCAATGTTTTAAAGTCCACGTACTTCCTGTCCCCGCAATGTTACGGGACTGTCAATATCCTGATCTTGACGGTACTGTCTGAACTAACGGTTCAGATCTACACCTTTCAAATCTACGGACTAGATCTGTCCCTCTTAAATCAACGACTGCGATCTCCTTCGCAATTCTGGACTTCGGACTTTTGAAATCTCAAACCTCGCTTTCCTCCGTACATCAATCTTCCGGAGTTGACGATTTGCGGACACCTGTCCTCCAATCAACGATCCTGCCTTCACTTCGGGTGTTAGACCCTTCAATTCGGATCAATGGTCCTACGACCCTCTTCTCGATCAACGGTCGAAATCTCCTCCGGGTCTTCAGACTTCTGAGATCTCAAATCTCAAATTTCACCCTTCTTCCCAATGCCTTTTATCCGAAGGCTATACTCCACTGATGTGTGTCCTGCTGATCTGACGATCGAGGATTACTTCGGGTCTTTACCTGGAGTGCATGGATTTATGCGACGTCTCTCTTAGATCCGACGACTACGAATCACTTTGGGACTCTACCCGGAGTCCACGGATTCATGCAACGTCTCCTCTAGATCTGGCAGTCCAGATTTACTTCGGAACTTCGGGATTCAGCAATCTCAGATCTCAACTGAAACCCCGCTACACTTTACTCGGAGCTCGCAATCTGTTGACAAGTGTCCCCTTGCATGTTGACGACTCTTGGCTCTTCGGCTATTCGAGCTTCGGATGTTTCAACCTTTCACCTTTACCTTCCTTTGGATCTCACGACCCACCGACATGTACTCTTCTGGATCTAACGGTCCAGATTTGCTTTGGCTCTCTGACTCTTCACGCTTTGGGAATCTCAAGTTTCAAACTTGCCTCCTTCTGAGCTTACGATATCTGACGGCTCAGATTCACTTGGTCGATCCGACACCTGAGGTTCACTTCGGACGATCCGATGGCTCAGGTCCGCTTCGGATGATCGAACAACTGAGATTTCACTTCAGCTTTTTGTCTCTTTGGGCTTTAGAAATCTCAAGTCTCAAACCTTGATAGGTTCTCTCTCCTGTGCGTGCGAAGCGTTAAGGCTCGTGCACCTTACATAGATCAGACGACTGTTGATCCTTTGCTCTATGATCCAACGACCACTGTTGCTCCTCCTCCTGAGCTTCTGATTTCTTCCGACTTAGAAGATTTATCAATCTTCAAAGGCTTCAAAACTTTGCTCCTCCTACGAGTCCGACTCTTGGATCTCGTCAACACTTCTGAAAAGTGTTATCCCTTCTGAGCTTGCTCCTTAAAGGATTCCGACTTCCCACATACTCCTTGTGTTCTCGGGATTTCGATAACTCAGATCGAAGGATTTCTTGAAAATAAATTCTTCTCGCCCACCTGGCGTTCCTCTGTTCTGGTTCTTCGGCGCTTGGTCGCTTCTTGACGCCGTGCACTCCTTGCACCTGGTCTAAGTTTCCTTTTTTCTCTCTGAACTCCTCTGAGTCAATCCGAGACTCAATTGATGCACTCCTTGCATTCGAGATGCACACCTTGCATACGAGTTTCAGAAGAGAAACAATTGAAACTTATCCAGTTTCGTCACGAACTCATACAATCAACTCTTCAACAATCACACATGAACGAAATGAAATAAACGACATACACAGAATATAACATTCATTCATTCACACATCAAATGAACACAGTCCAAGGATTCGAGACAATTCTATCTGTTCTATTCATTCATGAAAACAAATTACATAATATTGTAGTTCTTTCCTGTGTCTTTCTTCTACTCTACTCTGTTCTACTGATCTCTATCTCTATCTCATGATCTCCTAATCTAATTAAAAAAACTCATCTCTATACAAAAAGATCTCTCTTTTTTACAAAAGAGGGCTCTATGAGCTTATCCTCTCCATCGCCTTAGTGCCATCAACATTTCCGTTAAGACACCTTAACCCTATGACTCATTACATTGAACAAAGATCCAGACCTGACATGGATCTAGACCTGCTTACAGTCGATTATTTCGATGAACCCATCCACACTTGTCCAAAGGCATGGCTTTGACATTTATCGACCTTACACATAAATTAACTTAATTTTATAATTTGAATTTTGAAAACGAGAGGGTCGGTGCCTCTCCCTATCTCCAAATGTGTGCTGACGTGTTGATTTGTTAACGCATCTGTCGAGTCGGAAAGATGCTCCTGCATCACTTTAGCACTAGGAGTAGGTGCCCTTGAGGCATGTGCGCCTCGTACTGGAGTCAAACGTCCTCTAGAAGAACTAGAAGATCCTCGAGACCGATGTCCCCTAGAAGAAGGTAGAGGAGGTAGACTGCTAGTGCTACCACTGGGCCTATCTCCTTCTTACTGTGACTATGGCTTTGCTGGTGGCACACTTGCAGACTCGGTGTGAAACTGAATATCCTCTGGAACATCCCGATCCAAGTCCTCAGAGATACCATGATCATCACCACTATCCTCTAGCCAATCAAGGGTGGTCTCAGTAACAGGTTCCTCAACCTCCACCCTCCATGCAATAGTGATGTCAATCCCATCCAATGAAATGGCCTTCGCATCAATTTTTCTCTCAAGCTGCTTCACCCACAACCCGAGATTGTAGTAGACGTAGACCAAATCATTAAGGCGTGGGTATCCAACTTGTAAGAGGATCATAAATTAATTTATTAGAATGTAAAGGAGCATAAAATTTAAATGACAATTTAATAATTTATAATTTTATAATGAATTTAAAATTTCATTTGAAATTCTCTAATCTGTTGTGCTTTTTGGTGTGTATTTTTTCAAATACACTCCAGTTGCTCTCACAACCAGAAGAGCTACATGTCTGGCTAAGCACCTGAATTGCCATCTTCTGTAGAATATGTACCTTTGCGCCATAGTTTTCCCACCAAGTATCTACAATGAATTAGAGAAAGTTGAAACATAAGAGAATAAAAATTGAAATTTGAAAAATGAATTTTCAAACTTAAAAGTTGAAACAGGGTGAAACTTACTTGGCATTATGTTCTTCCTGTCATTTATGGCCATCTGAAACCCAAATAAGTCAATGAACCTCTTATAGAGTTCCAACTCTTGGGAAAGCTCTAATCGATCACTTGCACTTGGCACCATCCTCTGGACACACTCAAAGAAGCCAAACATAACCTCTGAATCAAACCTGAAGCCATAGGTGTAAGAGAATGCAGGGTTGAGGTATAACCCTGCAACATGAATGGGGCGATGGAGTGTGTTGTTCCATCGGTCATCAATCACCATCCATATCATTTCTTTTCTCTCATGCCCTTCATCCCCCTTGTCCACATAATAAGTACGAATGGACTCTTTGGCCCTATCCATTGCCTTATATAGGTAACCCATTGCGGGCTTGTCCCCGTCGACTAAGCGAAGAACCTTTACTAAATGTTCACTGATGGTGCACACCTCATTCACCGCATCCCAAAAGCTCTCCTGGTATGCAACTAGCCTCATAATGGCTTGCCCCTCTTGTTTACTACTAAATGATAAAGCATGCCACTCAGGTGAAAGGAACATTGCCTGCAATTCCCACCTAGAATTCAAAAGAGATTGAAGAGAAATAAAACTAGTAGCAAAGCGTGTGATGGCAGGATGCACAAACTCTTTGTCATCTGTAAATTCTCTCATCAAGCTAAGTACAAAAGCATGATTGTATATGAATTTTGTGATGCTCCTCGCTGAATCAATAACATCCTTGATCTAATCAATCTTTCCCATATCCTCTAACATCGAGTTAAGGCAATGAGCGACACAAGGAGTCCAAAACAATGTAGAATACCTGGACATAAGCATCCTACCAACAGCCACATAATTTGCAGCAGTGTTCGTTATGACTTGGACAACATGCTGCGGACATACCTCTTGGATGAACCCATCCAACAAGTCACAAAGTAATGCTGCATCCTTGACATGTGCAGATGCATCCACATATTTCATAAACATTGTCCCCCTGGGACAATGAACCAAGAAATTGAGAAGGGTCCTACCCTTCCCATCAGTCCAACCATCTGACATCACCGTGCATCTTATGAACTGCCATGAATCTCGAAGCTCCTGCAACCTTTAAGTGCAACCGGCCTTTTCGTTTTGAAGGATGGGTCCTCTCAACTCCTCATATGTGGGGGGCTTATACCTCGGGCCAACAATACTAACAACCTCAAACATGGACACATAGAATGGGTTCTTGGCAAAATTGAATGGAATATCACTCCATAGAAGGCATCTACCCACAAGTTTGTCCGCTTCTTTTTTTTTTTTTTCCAACATGTACTTGATAGACGGTTGTGCACCGGGTGTGGATCTTGGCATAAACCATGGTGATGTTGCTGTAGGAATTACAAACTATGAGGAGTGGATTTCACTAGACTCCACTCCCATTGCCCCAAGAGTGTGTGTGCTTGTCTTTGACTTGGATCTTGAAGCCATTTCTTTTTTCTTGGCTTCTGCGTACTTTTTGTTTTTTGCATACTCTTCAAGTGCTTTTGTGGCCTTCACAACAAGTTTTGCGCTTGAAATGGGACAAATCTCCACCTCATTCCCTGGAATTTTCACAAGGTGGTATTTTAGACTGTATACCCCACCACTCATTTTTTTCCCACATAGCTTGCATGAGAGATGTTGTTGATTCCTTGGAGTAGTAGGCTCACCATACTCCCAGAATGGATCCAATGCCTTTGACATCTTTAATATGGAAAAATATGAACCTAGGGCAAAAAAAAATCATTTTTTAGCATGTGTTATTGATGAAAAAATGAAAATTTAAAAATTAGAGATAAATAAATTATGTATCTAGCATTCAAACCTTGTTTTGAACCCAAAATAGACACGAAAATTTTTAAACTAATTTACATCGACCTAGGGAAAGAAAATCCCAAAAACGTTTTTGGGCATACATGGCAAGAAAGAAAATCACATAACAGTGGAAAAAAATGGTTTTTGATCCATCAAAAATCTATTTTGAAGATGTAAAACTCATTGCCATTGAAAACCTATGAAAATCAATGGTGGAAAAATGAGAAATAATGGGCAAATTTTTTTACTTACCTCCAAATGCAAAARCTGTGAAATGGGCTAAAAATTCCAATGCCAAATCCACAAATCTGACCCTTGAATCCAMAAAATCCCAATGACAAACTCTTCCTTGGCTGGTTGAATGGCTTGGTTCTCCTCCTTGGCTAAATGTAAAAATAAAAGCAAAAAACCCCCTCACGGACCACTTAAACCCGCGGACTTTAGTGCAGGCAAGTTTTTCCCATCGACTCGCGATTTTTTCCCAAAAAATYGTACGATTTTTTAAGAAAAAATCGTTTTGAAGATGAAATTGCGATTTATCGCGATTTTGGCGATTTTTTCACGATTTTTGTAACAGAGTGAAACTAACTTGACTTGTTTGTGCAGGGAAAAGAAAGATTACTCAAGAAGATCACCACAACACAACAAGCCAACAACCCAAACAATGAAGTGCCTCCACAAGATGCGCAACTTCAAGGGGTTGTCCTCAATGGCACTCAACACAATTACAAACCCAAACAAGAAGTGCCTCCACAAGATGCGCAACTTCAAGGGGTGATTAAAGATAGATGGAAGATCAAATAAAGAACCTTCAATGGGTAAGTGCGCAACTACTAGTTAATTATCCACAATGCTCAATAAAATTGCATGTAAAGTAACTTAAAGTGAAATGATTGCTGAAATTATAGAGCATAAACCATAAAAGATTATGAAATAAACCAAGGTTGAATTAAATAAGTTTTAGGATTGATTAAGTTGATTAAGTGAAAGTATGAATCCTAAAACTATGTGACTTCCCTAGAACTCTCCCCACTTATACCAAAAGGACTGCTGGGTGCTCAATAAGTGATGCAAACAAGGCCACACCCTAGCTCCATAGGTCAATCCAGGGAACAAAAGTACTCGAACAAGGGGGACACCTAGTGTCGTGAGACCATCTCTGATCTAGCACCCCAAGTCTTTTCCTTAAGCCCCTTTTTTGATAGCAAAGTTGGGACAGTTAGAGGTGCTCTAATTAAACAAGATTGATTGAAAGCCTATGGATCTAAGGTAAATTGAGCCTTAAATTGATTATGTTAAGTTAAGTTGGGTTAAGTGCTTGCAATGTAAAGTGCTTGAAAAGTAAATTACAAGAAAGTTAAGATGCTTGAATGAACAAGTGCTTGAAAGTAAATGTGAAGTAAATTGCTTGAACTTGAAAAGAGATTAAGTGATTGAACTTGAAAGCAAAGCAAATACTTGGAGAGTTAATAAATGCTTGAAAAACACAAGTAAGTTACTATGCCTCCACGACTTAAACAATGAAAAGAAAAAAACTTCTAAGATCTAAAGATGAACCATAAACACAAGCACTAGAAGCAATAAACCACAACTAATACATAGCCTTACGATATAGGATGGTTGGCTTGACCAAACTCTTTCCTAGGTATAGACAAACAAATAATGAATGAAATGACTTGAAAAAAAACTAATTCTAGCCACACAACCTTGTCTTAAGGACAAGTGGGGCAGATTAGAAATGAAAAGACAATGCTGAAAATAAAACTAATTAACTAGTCTTACGATATAGGATGGTTGGCTTGGCCAAACTCTTTCCTAGGTGTAGGCAAATTAGAAATTAAAAATGCAGAAATTTAAAAACTTTTAGAGAAAGCAAGCCCTAGAGACTCTCTTGGGGCTTGCATACAATGGAAGAAAGAAGAAGAAATGTTGGGAATATTTTACCCCAACTTAGGAGGTTAATATTTGACTTGTAGATGCCCCAAATGCGCTGTAATTCCTCCCAAATGTCACCAACCTGCAAAAAATCAGCAAGCAATAGCTTGCTGGAAACGCTGCAAAAGTGACAACAAAAATTTGTGAATATTTCTGTTGTAAAAACCAGAAATTTTCTGTGTAAATTTCAACAATTTATAAGCATATAAATGACCTATCTAAGCATGTTAGTATACCAAAATATTATGGAAATGAACAACAATTAGAAACAAAAATTTTAGAGGGTGAATGTGGGTAAAAATACAGATTTCCAGATCTGAAATTTTCTATTTAAAACCCAGACAACCTTGCCAATCTTCAATGCTAAGCTACAAGAAAGAATAGGAAGTGAGTAGATCTAGATATTAAATCAAAATACTTTGAAATAACTACCAAGAAGCTCACTAGATCTATGATAATACTATCATAAACCTAAACAAGCAAAATACTTTGCTTAATATTCCTACTATAGATCTCAAAGCTATGCATGCAAACAAAAGAATATAAAAGAACAAGATCATCTCATGAAAAGTATGACACCAAGAAGACTCTCAACATCCTATGTCCTCCAAAGATTTCCTTTATTATAGTAGAAGCAAGCTTGAGGAGAGGCTATATTTTGGCATGGTAACAATAGGGAAAGAATATATGTGTGAAATGAAGGGGGGGGAGGCTCTTATTTATACTTGGGAGCCAAGAGTTACCCCTCTTGGATGCTCTCCAAGTGTCCAACTAAGAGTCATTGAGCATCTCAAGGGGGGCGCACTTTTAGGGTTTTGAACAAGCTAGGGTTTGGTAGATGAGTGAGGGGGTGAGGTGGCACCTTTTTGACTTTGTCCAACAACAAATTAGACTTTTGGGATAAAACTTAGGGGAAAAAAAGGTTTATTCTTTTAATTTTTCACTTAGCTTGACTTTCTACTCAAGGGGGGCACACTTTTCTTAGGGAGATGGTTGGTTTGAAGTGGGGGTTAAATGAGGGGGGTTTCTAAGTTAGGAAAAGTGTTTCTATAACTTAGGAAAAGGGTTTATGATTATCTCCAGACTCCCACTCTTTCTCTAACCTTTTTGCTTCATTTTTTACAAAAATTGACATTTTGACTTTGTCAATTAAGCAATTAAATTGCTGACTCTAGACTGACTTGGACTCCTTATGGATAATGACTTGGAAAACTTGGTCCAATTGAGTTGAAACTTGGTCTAAGGGTGTAGGGGGTCTCATTCCATTTCTTTTGAGCACAAATACCCCTATCAAAATCCCAAGGACCTAGCTTTTACATTTTTTCATAAAAAATAATTAAAATTACCATTAATTGGGTAATTTAAAAAAAAATAAAAAAAAATACTTTAGACTCGACGGAATTCCGCAAGACTCTAGGAGATGTCTAGCATGGTCATTTACAATATTCCTAGACACTAGCTACCATAGGGCTCAACCATTAGAACACCTTTCACCACTTTGGAGGATTATTGTGGGAGTGAAAAACTCAAGGGAAATCAATAAGGCTGGTTAGGCCAAATTAATAACATGAGGAAAAAAAACACTCAATGAAAGGGACTCCTCTAATGATAAAGTCCTAAGCAACCAACCTAAACTATGATCCATGCAGACCCATTACATTATTATCCCACGCAGGGGAGCTGAAATTCCAATTACAAAAACACGTGCCGAGGCCAAGAATGCCTTGTAGAACCAGTAAGTCTTCAAACTAGTAGCACCATCAGGTACATATCATCATGGCACATGTAGTTGACCCCCTAGTTGAAATAGGTGGTCAACACCCCCTAGGTATGAACAAGTTAAAGAGCATAATTTCCAAGCAAACGTTATGAAATAAAGGAGAGTTTAGTGCGACATATTCAAATGCTTCGAAAATTAGAGTGACACCTACCATGATACCCATACTCATTACCTCGTGGAGCAAGACCCATCGCTACTTCAGGACCAGGCTGGTGGGATGGATGTTGCTGCTGCTGCTGGATGGAATGCACTGAAGAAAAGATGGGCCTTCCGAGGCCAAGCTCAAGTCGTCTGGCTCTCGGTACTCCATGTCTAAGACTTGTGGGCCTCGAGACATAATCTCCTTAGTTATCCCTAGGATAGGGGATAAAAGAGACACAGTCAAGAAAGAAAATCAAAGTCCTCCGAATTGATAATGGGGGAGAGTGTGTCAACCATGAGATCGATAATCTTTGTCATAAGGCAGGGATTCAGTTGTAGCACACAGTTCCCTATACTTTGCAGCAAAACAGAGTTGCTGAGCAGAAAAACAGATCTCTAAACGAGATGACATCTTGCATGCTACATGCAAAGTCACTTCCATAGAGATTATGGGCCGAAGCACTTAATTGTGCAACTTACATCCAAAATAGAGCTCCCCATAGATCTGTCAAGGATAAGACCCCTACGAGGCTTGGAGCGCCCTCAAACCGGAAGTGACCCACTTTCATATTTTCGGTTCACGTGCATGGGCCCAGATTCCCTTTGAAAAGAGGAAGGCACTAGATCCACAAAGCATAGAGTGTATCTTTGTTGGATACCCCGATGGTGTGAAGGGATACAGACTTATTGATCTTTCCTCGGACTGGCTCATCATTGAGCGAAGTGTCCAATTCGAGGAAAGTGTCTTGCATGTACCTCAACAGCTGCATGTAGACAACTTTGTTCTTCCACCTGTCAGAGATGATGAGCATGCACATGCTGACTCTTCTTCTGATGAGAGTTTTGATTCAGAGGATTCAGATGATCCAGATACAGAGTCAGTACAGTTAGATGCAGAGTCAGTGCATGCAGATGTAGATGTAGAGCCAGAGCCGAGGCTCAAGTGGGCTCAGACTACTCTTCAGGATGCAGGGGATCTTGTTGGGGATCCAACTGATACTAGGAGGACTCGATCTGATTGCGAGGCGCCTCCCCTTGCACTCACTTCCACTAAACCATTGCCACCAAGGCATCTTTTCTTGGTTAGTCTTCAGATCCACAGTCTTATGGCGAGGTTGTTGGAAATACCTTTTGGGAATCTGCCATGCAGGAGTACAACTCTCTCCTCGAGAACCAAACTTGGGATCTGGTTCCCTTTCCTTTTGGAAGGAAACTTGTCAGGTGCAAATGGGTCTACAGGACCAAGAGCGTAGCGGATGGACATATTATCAGATACAAAGCCAGGCTTGTTTCTAAAGACTTTCAACAAGTGCATGGCATTGACTATGATGAGACCTTCGCTCCAGTAGCAAAGATGGATTCCATACGTTTGGCACTTTCCATTGCGGCAACCAAGGGATGGGAAGTCTATCAGATGGATGTGAAGAATGCATTTCTTCACGGTGATCTCTCTAAGGAGATCTATATGGAGCAACCCCAGGGATTTATGCATGATTCATCTTTAGTCTGTCGACAGAAGAAATCTCTTTATGGCCTCAAGCAAGCTTCGAGGGCATGGTATGCCAAGATGGACTCCTTCCTGCTGTCACAGAACTTTGTATGTTGTAAGTCAGACCCGAATGTTTACATGCTCAGGACGACTGACTCACTTCTACTCCTAGTTCGGTATGTTGATGATTTGTTTATCACCGGTTGCTCGACTTCAACGATTATTGCAGTCAAGAGGATTCTGCATGACAGGTTCTTGATGACGGACATGGGTCCACTACACTTCTTCCTTGGACTCGAGATCAGTCAGGATGCATCAGGCATCAAATTGTCTCAGGTCAAGTATGCACGAGATCTCCTTGAGAGATTTCACATGACACTCTGCAAGTCTGCTCCGACTCCTTTCTTATCAGGAGTCAAACTTGAGGATGGCGGGGACACTCCATTGGTTGACAACACACTGTACAGACAACTAGTGGGGAGCTTGTTGTATCTCACACACTCTAGACCAGACCTCTCCTATGTAGTTGGCACAGTCTCCAGGTTCATGCAAGAGCCGCATGAGCTACATTGGAAGGCTGCAAAGCATATCCTTCGATACGTACAGGGCACCATCACCTTTGGGATTCATTATGCAACAAACTCTAGATTGGATCTCATCAGGTTCACTGATTCTGACTGGGCCGACAATAACACTGATCGCAAGTCCACATCTGGTTACTCACTGAGTCTTAGTTTTGGGTCTATCTGTTGGTCGAGCAAGAAGCAGGTTGATATTTCTCTATCTTTAGTCGAGGCAGAGTACGGAGGGGTAGTTAACATAACCATTCAGGCTATGTGGCTATAACATTTTCTCACTGAGTTGGGAATTCAGTTTCATCGACCGATTGTCATTTGGTGTGACAACCAGAGCACTTTGAAGTTCTGCAGAGATCCAGTTCAGAGGCAGCGGACGAAGAACATCGAGATCCACATGCACTACATCCAGGACTTAGTACACGAGGGGATCATCGACCTGCAGTTCTGTCCTTCAGCAGAATAGACTGCAGGCATCTTCACCAAGACCTTCACTGAGCAGAAGTTCCATTCTGTGCGAAGTCGTCTTGGAGTGAAGGAAACAGTTGCCTAGCAACTGTCAGTTCTTTTTTTTACATACATTGTACTTTGAGGGGGGGTTTTTCCCATGAGGTTTTCCCTCTTTCCTCACTTTATTTCAGTGTATCTTTTGTATTTGGGTACCTAACATGGCCTCGTTGCCGGGACCCATTCTTTATTTTCACCATAGTGATGTTCAGGGGGTGTGTTGGAGTTACTTCACACACACCTAAGATTTCTTTTTCCTAAGGTTTTTCCTTGTTTATTAATCATTATTCAGTCTCCTATATTTTAGGAAGAATATTCCTCTAGGGAGAATATTGTCTTCAATTTTCACTTCGGTTTGATCAGTTGAGTGGAGTCTAGATGCTACATTGGTATTGTCACCATGCAACATTGGGATCATCACCAGCTAATGTGCATTGTCCTTGGGATCATCACTAGACTAGCACATTACCCGTGATTCCCTGATCTCCTCCTCACTTCACTCTGTTTCAATCAGTTAACTGAAGATTGATAGACTAGTTAACTCAGCTAGGTGGTAGTTCACTCACGTAACTACTTGAGAGACTAGACTAGGTGGCAGTTTACTCTCGTAACTACTGGTGTATGTCCAAATCACTCTAGACCACCATTATGGCAGATTGGCTTCTCCTCCAGTGCGCATTGGTTGAGTTATACAGAGTATATCATGTGTAAATTATCATTCATTCATTCGGTTAATGAGAATTCTTCCATTCTTTCTCTCTTGCTTCTTCTTTCTCAATTTCTCTCTGCAAATGTGTGTGTTATTTTCTAGCTAGATCTATTCTGTGCAGGTTCAACACATTTACACTAACTCTTAACATAATAAAGTTGTAGCTTTGACAAGAGTCCTTTTAAAGGAATAAAGATTTTGAAGTGGTGTAACTATTCAAGATATGGTGAAATTTAAGTTTGCCCTTGCAAATTTGTAGGATTTTAGCAACATCCCAAAATCATTGGATATGACATACTCTTGACTCCATGGGTTTTCAATGTTTTGCCAATTATGGCCAAAATTCTTATTAATTTTATGTTTTTGGAAGCAGTTTGGATTTATCAGTACAAAGAGGTGGTGCACAATTTTCGGGGTTGAATCTTGTATGTGCAGTCTAGAAATACTTGTCCACATATGGGGCATTAGTGTAAATAAATTCTTCAGTATATGTTCTCATTATAAATTGTCACAATGGTCCTAGTTCAGGCTTAGTTCTATTACTATTTGTCAAACCATTCTAGTGTAGGTCTACATGTCCTTAGTTTCTACAATGTCATTTTGGATTCAACAGTCATCAACATTTAAATATGGGGTAAAGTCAATTTGTTTATTTTGGGATGTAAAAGTCTTGTATAGTAATTCCATAAAAGCGGTTCACATAGATATGAAATAAACTTTGAATGATTGATTACAGGTTGGAGACTTGGTTGGTTTACATAATTGTAACTCTTGCAACTAGCTTACTAAACCTGTAGCCTGCATATCTCACATTATGTTTTGTCGGATACACTTCTAGCTTATGTAGTTTGATCTATGTTGTACTCCTAAACACAATTTTGAAGTGCTTTATGCATGCTCTTATTTTTTTAGGGATGGTCAGCATAGATTGCTTTGATCATTTCTAAGCATTGATATAATTCACTTTATTCATTCAATTTGTAAGGCTTTTGCCATTCTTTTCTTGCATTTTTATTTCTATTCATTTTTTTTTGCAAATCGAAAGTACAATGTAATACAGAACTGCACAAGCATGCTTAAATATACAATGCGCAATTTGAATGTCTGAGGAAACTAATCTATCATTCCTTTTATTTTACTACAGGGGAAAAATTTGCATGTTCAACTAGAAAAAGAAATTCTAGCCTCAGGTAACCAATAATATGCGTTCCTGTTTGAGAAACTTATTTTCTTATTTGTTTTTTGGGTTGGAATATATAGTATAATTCTTTGTTATATTTTCTTCTTGTAAAATCTGGAACTTGGTTCTTTAGTAGCTGAATATCCATTAAAATCTTCTTTTCTTCCTTGAACATGAGGATGAAAAATTCCAAACTATCAAAGATCATTTTTCCCTCCTGTTTTTCATTACTTTAGCAAGGAAACCGCATTGAAATTTTCTCTTCATTTTAAAAAACATAGGAAATCAGTCTTTTTATGATAAAAGTAGGTGCATTGTGGCACCTCACTGGTGTGATAGGATCATATCAAAACTAAGTACTAGCAAAAGTAAACTCAATGTCTAGTGGGTTCCTACTTTTGATAATTTTACCCAACCAATATTAGTTTCTGCTCATCTATGATTTTGTTCCACCCATTTCTGTGATGTTCTGCCTTCTTGTTTTGTATGAGAGGTTACTTTAGGATTGTTAGGTATAGTAAATGGTCACTAGTGGTAGGACTGCAAGTTTTGTCCCTTCGCACAAGACCATTTAACAGATCTCAGAAGAAGCTGTTAGAACTTGCTCAAAGTTTTGCTGCATAGGAGGCCACCTTTCTTGGCAACTCTATGAAATGAATCAATCTGGTTCAGATCACACATCCAAAATATTTGGAACAGTGTAAAGAAATCCACGCCGATAAATAATATATTAAATAAATAACTGAGAATATGAATATGATATGAATACAAATGAGTTGAGGGCCATATATATACCCATGCAGGGGTGCCCTTTCATTAAGAGACATGACCTTTCATTGAGAGATGTCTCTTCATTACATATTAATTATTATCTATTAGTTATTGTTATTATTTCTTTATATTTATATTTTATTTATTTATGTTATTACATTGCTTATGCCTTTAGAAATGCTTTGCCCTCAAAGCATAATTATGGAAAGGCTTTATGTCTTGCTTGTTAATTTCTTATAACTTAGCAAACAAAAATAAAATGCCAATGATTTTTCTTTACCCAAAAATTAATTTAGGCTGATATAACTTCTGAAAATCATGCATTAAATTTACAACTGAGTTATTTAACTAAAATGAACCACAGAAGCAAAATAGAAACCAAACACATAAATATGAGAACACCAGAAATACCTTGGAAATCCCAGTGTGGGGAAAACCAGCGAAGAGGGGGCTTTATTTGGCTTCTGAGATAAATATTATAGCAGCAGAAAATTTAGGAATTTCTTACAGAAATTTTCTCAGGAGATTTTTTCTCTCAACAAATTTGTCCTAGCATAATTGCTGTACGGCCCATCTCTGTTATGGCCTGTACGGCCAACGTATGGCCCATGTATGTGTTGATGTTTGGACAACATCTGGAAAACATTCTCTTAGAATAATAATTAATAATATAATTATTCATTATGAAATATCATATAGAATAAGAAATGATAATAATAAATGGTTATTGATTATTCAAGGGATGCATCTTGTCATGGATGGTCACCATATGTTCCCTATATATGGAACACTCATCATTGTAATAATATATTGATCATATTTCATATGAAGAAAAACAAAATGGTATTAGAGCGGGACTGGGCTTGACTCCACAGGAGGGCCCAAGAAAATGAGAGTAGAGTAAAATGTTGGGAGTGTTAAATTTATGGGGTTGTTATAATCTCTATGTACAACATATTTACTTTTTACTTGCACCTAAATTATAGAAAGAATTCCATAAATATGGTGGGTAGTAATTTCTAGTAAAAATGTCTAATTATCTAAATATCAGGAATGTACTGCATATTTACTTCTACCTATATTTATGCAAAAAATCGCATGAATTATGGAGGAACAATTTAACATAGTCAAATACTATGTGGATGGATTATAACCAAATTAATCTTTGGGTAGTTACAGAGGTATTCTCCAACTATTTATAAGAAAGAAAATTAAATTAATTTTTAAATTTAATTTTTCAAAGAGACATGTCTTTTTTGGATCAATCTAATATTACTATAAAAAGACACTTGAAAGACACAACAATAGACACATATTTTTTCTCTCTCACACATGGGATAAGTGATGTAAGGAAGAGACTAAGAAGTTGAAATTTTCCGAGTTACTTAGTGATGTTCTAGTATTTAGTAAAGTAATATCGTATATCATTGGAAGTAATTTCCACTTGCGGAAAATTATGCTTGTTTAATTTAACACTAGAAAATCAACATGGTTAGCCTTATGACATTGATGGATGTGTGTTGGTAGCTGTATGACATTGATGGATGTGTGTTGGTAGCCGTATGACATCGAGTATATGATGGATGTGTGTTGGTCATAGTAGAAGACATATTATTTGGAGGGTCATTGTATATAGTTGTGCACAAGATAAATTGATCTCCTCTAGGAGATGCTTTTTGTTGTTCTTGTTTCTTGTTCTGGGAAGGTCACAGGTAATAGCTCTGAGAAGGAGCCATAATGATGGTCGCAGGAGGCAAACATGGAGGGAAAGACCTTTTGACATGATATCAAGGAGAGGCATTGCTAGACATGATGCTCATAGACATGAAGTCTCTAGGAGCAATGTACCTCCTAGGACAGGACCATGCAAGATAGCAGAGGCAGTTCCAATGATCATGGATACAACAAGTCAAGATCGACTGTAGCACAACTATGGTAGATCCAGTAGAGGAGGAAAACACATTATGAGACTCAGAGGGAGGAGGTGTAGAAGTCCCAGTACATGACTCAAGCCATGAGATATTGAGGAAGCAGGCATGGCAACAGTTCCAGTGTATGTAGAGGCACTCCCAGAGAGGGAGGCGGTACTACATCCAGAGGGAACATAGATCTACCTTTATTGTCAGAGGGAGCAGAGATAAAGGAGTCACCTCCATCTCCATAAGAAGTGTTGATGTTTTTCAGCTTCCTGAGACATTGGTTTCATGAGGGAACCTCGATATATCGAATATGGTCCAAGGTGACTTAGCATGATCAACATTTACCTATGTTTTTGTGGGCAAAGGCATCCATGACTGCAGTGTATGTTCAGAACATAAGTCCTCATAAGACTTTGAGGAACATGACGCCCAAGGAGGCCTTCACCGGAGTGAAGCTTGAGGTTGGACACTT
>JASDQU010684650.1:679-37955 GCA_032191745.1 Picea mariana
AGCAGAGGCCGCACAGGAGAAGGTGGCGGAGCAGAGGACTCTTCTTAGAGGAAGAGAATCGACGACTTGAAATCGTCGGGCAGTTTCACGACATTCCGTGGATCGTCAGATCTGGAAGGAGCTGCGAGGGGTTTAAGCCGCAAGTGCACGGAGGACCATTTCCATCGCTCATCGGCAAATCAGGATTGGCGAGGGCAAGGATCCCATGCACATTGAAATCGCGAAGGGCGATTTCCCGATTTGATCGAGGCCGTTGATCCGAGCGCGGACAGGTGGCACAAATCTGGAGTATCGGACTTTCGGCATTCGGGGGTTCCAAAAGCAGGAGTTTTGGAGTCGTGGATCCGCGAGTCACGAAGTCCCGACGTGACGTGGCAGTGTGGGACCCGGACGTCAGTGGGAGACGCGCGGAGGCATATCGGCACATCGGTGTTCGGGGATTCGAAAGGTAAGTATCACCCTGCCTCACACCCGCCGATTTCCTGATAGGAAAACCCCCGAGATCAAGAGGGTTGACCGTTGAAATCGCGGATCGGGATTCGGAGATTTCATGCTGCACGGAAGGGCGCATAAGGCTCGCGAGTCCGCGAGACCCGACTTTCTGAGTTCCTAAAGGGGAGATTATTCCGAGTAGACTGTGGGTGACAGAACTCCCGAGTAGGAGTTGGAAGAGCATCGACTCTTCGAGCCGTGGAGTGAGAAGGTCCTGGAGGAGCGACCAACTGTGGAGAGTGCGGTTGCCTTCACATTTCCTTTTTCGTATAGTAGTCCAACGAGACCAAAAAAGGGTTAAACTATCGCTCGAAAGATGCGTACTTCAAATACTTTATCAAGGGTGAAAATAGCAAGGTCGCTCAACGATATTTTCACGTTTAGAGAGTCTGAAAAGAGCTTAAAGAAGACTCCAGGGGGGTTCCTTTTTCGTATAACCTTATTGAGTCCAAAAAAGCAATAAAACTATACTCTATCATGTTCTCTTGTATTTACGAGTGTAAGAACAGACAAAAAGGATGCTTGAGGTTTTATGTAAAAACCCTAAAAAACAATTAAAATCACACCATAATGGAGAAAAATATGTCCATATCCTTGTTTGTAATCATCAATGTTTCACACCTGCAAGTCATTACACTCATTTTTATATTAGTAATTAGGTTTAAACAATAGATAAACATGAAAACCCAAAAATGACATAGTAAAAAAAGTAAATTAAATGAGTAAATACACATTGTTACCATATCATTTTACATTTTCACTATTGAGTTCCAAAAACCCCCATTTTACCCTCCGACTTCGGCGTTGATTTTCAGGAGCTACAAGAGATCATTTGATGAGTCGTCTGCAGCATTATGGTAAGCTCTTCTTTCTTGATATTTTCATGGTTTAAATTTCTGATTTCATTGGTTAATTTTTTGCATTTTCAAGTGGTTTTTGAACCCTACATGCACACAAGAATTCTCGCAGGCTGCCCATACGGGGCTTGCGAGAATGATACTTTCTCCCAGACAAATCTTTGAGCCACCTGCGAGGGGTTCGCACTGTGTATAATAAGGAACCTGGGAGTAGCGCAAAACTCACAATTTTTTTAAATATTTATCCAATGAAAAAGATTTATATCATGAATAAAATCATTAATCCCCTTTGTATGTTTCTTATGCAGATAAATAGCCACAAACATAGTGCTTGAGTGGAGGGAACGAGAACATGAGGAAGATAATGCAAATTCCCAGAATCATCCTCCCACCATAGCTGCATTGAGAGATTGTGGTCTCTTAAAATACTTCCATATTCCAGGCATGAGAGCCCAAGTCCGATTACTGGAGTATCTAGTCCGTATGTGGGATCCAGACCAGCAAGTTTTCAATGTAGGAGCCCACACATTAGCCATTGACATAGAGGACATATACTTCTTGACGGGATTATCCAGGTGTGGGTCTCATGTCAGTCTGACCGGCAGTAGAGGTGGCGGGTTAAAAATGAGTGAATATTGCAATCAATATTGCGTACCCGAGGTCGAAAGAAAGAAAGGGAAAGTGGCGATCTGGGGAGTAATAGACTTGACTCTCCACACTATTCTCTTCACGATTTCTTGGATGGCTGGGCGTTCTGCCCCCCATATGGCATTACAGAGATATTTCCAATACGCCATCTAGTGTACTGAGCCCCAAGTATTTAACTGGGCTGATGCAGTGTTGCGCAGTATCAAAAGACAACTAACCAAGTGCAGGCGGGGTGAACTGAAACAATTTGGATATGGATCTTTACTAGTGTCCTTCTTCCTTGAGAGGGTACCTTTATTCCGACTATAGATAGAGTGGAACCTATCGGGTCCTAGGGATCCACGCATTCTTAGATGGTGTCAGCTTATGGCCCGACACGTGGTAGGACCAATCGTCAAATATGACGATTTTTTCTTTGACTCACTCTGTAACCAGATGCTGATGGTCGATGACTACGCCTATGTTGGGTTAGATTTCCAAAGAGATTCGGATCTGGCACTGCCTGAAGACACTCAGTGGGGAGACCTTGGTAATAATTACACAACTTTTCTCTTTTTAACTGTTTTTGAATTTTTAATTATATTCAAATGTTTTTGTTTTATATTGTTTATCCAAAGACTAACACAAAAATGTTTGTTGATAACATAGATGTTGGAATGTATAGACCTGCCGACAGTTCTCCTATCCAGAGGCGAGGAGAAGTGGCAGCAGTAGTACCACAGTATGATGAAGATTATATGGTGGTGGAACAGAATTTAGAAGGCCTGACAACAGACATTCCAGATATGACTCTGGAAGAGATTCCACGACGTGATCAGCGTCACATTGTAGGAGTTTCAGCAGCTATGGGTCGACTGCTCCATAGGGTTGCTAGAGCAGTTGTGTGTTACCGTGAACGTCATCCATGATGTCACATTGTAGAAGCTATAAGCTTCCATTTTTGATATTTTGGTCTTCGGACAAACTTTTTGTAAAAAACAACAAACTCTTTTGATTGTTACATACAAACGGCTTCTACCGGTTTACTTTATATTGTGTGAATTTATAACGTGTTTGATTTATAAATGGTTCAAATGTCTATCCAATACATAATTTTCCAATCCATCTGTTAATGAATTAAGACATCTAGGAATATGCTGATATTCAATGTGATCGAAATATCGTTCCAAGAGGGGAATTTGCAAATACACCCTTAACAAAGTAGGACTTCGAATAGAATAGATATTACTTAGTTGTAGTACTACAAGCTGCGAGTCGAGTCGCACAACCAAATGATGGATTCTGAGTGAGATAGCATCAACCAATAATTCAATCATGGCGCTATAATCCGCAATGTTGTTGGTTGCACAACCAAGACATACACCTTGTAAAGATACAAGTTCGTTTGTTGGGGCATAGATTGCCCACGCAGCAGAAGAGAGGTTCCAAGTACTACGGCTAGCACCATCTGCGAAGCCAATATAGGGTAGCGAAGACTCCGACATCTGGAAATCAAACACAACGTCACATAAGGGTAGAGACCAAATAACATCAAAAGCAAACTAAAGTAACACACACAAAGTATGATACATAAAATACAAGTATTTGTGCACAAATGACTTATGCATAATACTTCTTCAAGTACAACCCATTCCTGGGTTCACTCAAAGGGATACCATCGTAATCAACCAGCTCATACGCTCCTTTATCCAAAAATCGGCGAACAATATAAGGACCACGCCACATTGGCTCGAACTTCCTAGCTCCCAAGACATCTCGATCCTGTTCATAAAGAAGAAAAAGATCACCTTTAGAGAAAACATGAGGCTTTACATGCTTGTCATACTGCGCTTTGACACATTTCTTCTAGGCTTCTATTATGAGAGTGGTGTCACGTCGAGTCTCGTCTAATCACATCAAATACAATAGATGTTCTTCTTCAGTAGAAGTATTGGGTAAAATCTCGACAACTAGCTTCAGAGAAGGTATCTCACATTCTATTGGAAGAATGGTTTCCACACCATAGACCAATCGAAAAGGCATAAACCCCGTAGCGGATTTGACAGATGTCCGATATGCCCACAATGCCGAAAACAACATCGTGTGCCAACTTGTTTTATGAATTCCTATCATTTGTCGAAGCATAGTTGTAAGAAATTTTTTTATGGTTTCGACCTGGCCATTAGCTTGTGGATAATAGGGTGTTGAGTTCTCATGACGAAGACCCAACTTTTCTGTAAGCTCAGACATCATAAAATTCCTAAGCCCAAGTCCGATTACTGGAGTATCTAGTCCGTATGTGGGATCCAACAAGTTTTCAATGTAGAAGCCCACACATTATCCATTGACATAGAGGACATATACTTCTTGACGGGATTATCCAGGTGCGGGTCTCATGTCAGTTTGACCGGCAACAGAGGTGGTGGGTTAAAAATGAGTGAATATTGCAATCAATACTGCATACCCGAGGCCGAAAGAAAGAAAGGGAAAGTGGTGATCTGGGGAGTAACAGAATTGACTCTCCACACTATTCTCTTCATGATTGCTCGGATGGTTGGGAGTTATGCCCCCCATATGTCATTACGGAGCTATTTCCAATACGCCATCGAGTGTACTGAGCCCCGAGTCTTTAACTGGGCTGATGCAGTGTTGCGTAATATCAAAAGACAACTAGCCAAGTGCAGGCAGGGTGAACTGAAACAATTTGGATATGGATCTTTACTAGTGTCCTTCTTCCTTGAGAATGTCCCTGTATTCTGACTACAGGCAGAGTGGAACCTACCGGGTCCTAGGGATCCACGCATGCTTAGATGGTGTCGTCTTATGGCCCGNGGCAGGACCAATCGTCAAATATGACGATATTTTCTTTGACTGGCTCCGTAACCAGATGCTGATGGTCGATGACTATGCCTATGATGGGTTGGATTTCCGAGGAGATCCGGATCTGGCACTGCTTGAAGACACTCAGTGGGGAGACCTCGGTAAGAAGTACACACCTTTTCTCTCTTTAAATGTTTTTGAATTTTTAATTATATTCAAATGTTTTTATTTTATATTGTTTATCCAAAGACTAACACAAAAATGTTTGTTGATAACATAGATGTTGGAATGTATAGAACTGCCGGCATTTCTTCTATCCAGAGGCAAGGAGAAGCGGCAGCAGTAGTACCACAATATGTTGAAGATTATATGGTGGTGGAACAAAATTTAGAAGCCCTGACAACAAACATTCCAGATATGATTCTGGAAGAGATTCCACGACGTGATCAACGTCACACTGTAGGAGTTTTAACAGCTATGGGTCGACTGCTCCGTAGGGTTGCTAGAGCAGTTGTGTGTTACCGTGAATGTCATCCATGACGTCACATTGTAGAAGCTATAAGCTTCCATTTTTGATATTTTGGTCTTCGGACAAACTTTTTGTAAAAAACAACAAACTCTTTTGATCGTTATATACAAACAGATTCTACCAGTTTACTTTATATTGTGTGAATTTATAATGTGTTTGATTTATAAATGGTTCAAATGTCTGTCCAATACATAATTTTCCAATGCATCTATTAATGAATTAAGACATCTAGGAATATGCTGATATTCAATGTGATCGAAATATCGTTCCAAGTAGCGAATTCGCAAATACACCCTTAACAAAGTAGGACTTCGAATAGAATAGATATTACTTAGCTGTAGTACTACAAGCTGCGAGTCGAGTCACACAACCAAATGACAGATTCCGAGTGAGATAGCATCAACCAATAATTCAATCACGATGTTATACTCTGCAATGTTGTTGGTTGCACGACCAAGACATACACCTTGTAAAGATACAAGTTCATTTGTTGGGGCATAGATTGCCCACGCAGCAGAAGCGAGGTTCTGAGTACTACGGCTAGCACCATCCGTGAATCCAATATAGGGTAGCGAAGACTCCGACATCTGGCAATCAAACACAATGTCACATAAGGGCAGAGACCAAATAACGTCAAAATCAAACTAAAGTAACACACACAAAGTATGATACATAAAATACAACTATTTGTGCACAAATGACTTATGCATAATACTTCTTCAAGTACAACCCATTCCTGGGTTCACTCAAAGGGATACCATCGTAATCAACCAGCTCATACGCTCCTTTATTCAAAACTCGGCGAACAATATAAGGACCACGCCACATTGTCTCGAACTTCCCATCTCCCAAGACATCTCGATCCTGTTCATAAAGAAGAACAAGATCACCTTCAGAGAAACCGCGAGGCTTGACATGCTTGTCATACTGCGCTTTGACACGTTTCTTCTGGGCTTTTATTATGAGAGTGGTGTTACGTCGAGTCTCGTCTAATCGCATCAGATACAAAAGACATTCTTTTTCAGTAGAAGTATTGGGTAAAAGCTCGAGAGCTAGCTTCAGAGAAGGTATCTCACATTCTATTGGAAGAATGGCTTCCACACCATAGACCAATCTAAAAGGCGTAAACCCCGTAGTGGATTTGACAGATGTCCGATATGCCCACAATGCCGAAAACAACAACGTGTGACATATTGTTTTATGAATTCCTATCATCCGTCGAAGCATAGTTGTAAGAACTTTGTTTATGGCTTCGACCTGGCCATTAGCTTGTGGATAATAGGGTGTTGAGTTCTCATGACGAAGACCCAACTTTTCTGTAAGATCAGACATCATAAAATTCCTAAAATGACTACTGTGATCAGTAATGATAGCTTGAGGAACACCAAAACGAGCTATGACATGGTTAAAAAGAAACAATGCTACAGTCTTTCCAGTATTATCGAATGTTGGCATCGCCTCGGCCCATTTTGTAAAGTAATCAACAACTACAATGATGTAACCATGCCCCCCGGCCGAGTGAGGGTGACATTTCATGAAATCAATGCCCCATTTCGCGAAGCGACCAACTGAGACCACAGGATGTAGAGGAGCAGGATGCGACCGAATTTTCTGATTGTAGGTCTGGAAGGCATGGCACTTCTGAACGGCAGTAATGCAGTCATTGAACAAGGAAGGCCAAAAATATCCTGCGCGTAAGATCTTCTGGGAAGTAGCATACCCAGACATATGACCACCACATGCTCTGGAGTGGCAGTCATTTAGAGCTTTCTCAGCTTCATCAAACGTCAGACAACGTCGAAAAACTGAATCAATTCCTCGACAGTAAAGAGTATCCCCGAGGATGATGTATTGACGTGCTTGATAACGGATGCGACGTCGTTCAGAACTAGACAAAGTAGGCCGAAAAAGTCTGGGTTTGGAGATATATAATGATATCCCCATACCAAATATTATCTATGCTAATAAGGAAATGCGATTCATCGGGTAATGAATCGACTGCTACATTTTCCGTGGCAGAGTGAGGAAAATCACATATCAACTCAGCGAAAACTAAGGATTTCTTAGACGTGGTGCAAGCGAATTCCAAGTCAAACTCCTGGAGTATGACAATCCATTTGGAGTACTTTCCCCCCAGCAATTGACGTGTCAAAATATGTTGCATGGGGTTGCAATGAGAAATCACTGTAGTTCTCCTTGAGAGGATATAATGCTGAAAATGTTGAACTGCTTGAATAGCAGCCAAGGCCAGTTTTTCAAGATGTTGATACTTGATCTCCATGAACGTGAGACTTCGACTCAAGTAATAAATAACATGTTCATCGTGCACGTCATCCTCTTGGACCAGAACCATGTCGATCGTATACTCAGAGGCAACAAGATAAAGAAAATAATCATGACTATAATCTAGAGGAAAGAGAAGCGGAGCTTGGGTGAGGGATAACTTCAAAGCCTCAAAAGAATTGTTAGCAATAGTATCCCAAACGAAGTCTGAACCTTTCTTTAGTAGCCGGGTAAAACCACGAGTAATCTTGGCGTAATTAGGAATGAAACGATGAAGAAAGTTTTCTTTCCTCTACAAACTTTGCAACTGACGCAATGTAGAAGGAGGAGGAAGATTAAGAATCGCCTCAACCTTAAGAGGATCCACCCTGATCCCTTGACGTGAAACAATGAAACCTAGAATATGGTCAGATTCTATGCAAAAAACACACTTATGAGGATTTAAGCGAATACGATAGAACCGACAATTAATGAAAATAGATCGGAGATGAGTGGGGTGATCGACTCGACGTAAAGAGTGAGCCGGTAAATCATCCAAATAGGGTTGAGAGATATGCTTTATATCGTGAAAATCATAAGACATAGCACGTTGAAACGTCACACCAACGTTCTTAAGACCGAAGGGTAGTTTCCTATAAGAAAAAGTATCCCAAGGACAAATAAATGTAGTTTTATGTTGGTCCTCGGGAGCAATGTTAATTTGATTATAGCCGGAGAAACCATCCATGAGAGAAAAGATTTCACTTCGGGCATAGTCATCAACAATTTGGTCGACGAAAGGGGTTGGAAAGTTGTCTTTAGGACAGGATTTGTTAATATCCCTATAATCAACACATACATGAATACTGCCACCTTTCTTATCGATTGGAACAGGGTTGGAAACCCATTCTGTCAGAGCCACGGGATAAATAAAGTCGGCTTTGTGAAGTTCTTCAACCTCAAGTTTGATAGATTCTGCTTTACGTGGGTGTACAGGATGGAGGCTTTGCCGGATAGGTTTAGCTCTGGGGTATGTCTTTATCTCATGCACAACAATAGAAGGGTCGATGCCCGACATCGCTTCATAACTCCAAGCGAATATATCACGAAATTATTTGAACAAAGATGTATAAGTGACAATTTCCTTGGGAGAACACGAAGCTCCAATATGAACATTTTCAACTATCCCAGGTTTAACGGATATATCAATGGGAATCGTGGGAGATATATTACTGAGGTTCCCTTCGGCAAACACATCATGTGTCGATCCGGGAATGGTCGATATGACAACAACGGTCGATCGAGTCGAAATCCGTTGGTAGTTCTCAAGAGTGTGTTGTTCCAGAAAGAGTATGGAACGATGATGTCCATCGTCCCAAGGGGTGTCTTCCATGACAGACATGATCATCTCGTCAGTAGGAAAAACAACACGAAAAGGATCAGGAGACAACTCATCAAGAGAATAAGTAGAAGGTGTTGCCGATTGAATGGCGTGATAAGCTGACTCAACCGGACTTAACGACATGACGTCGCCAAAACGAGTGTGATCTCCAGGATCAAGGACTATCCAAGGGTCGGAAGACACAGGAAGTTCATGAGGTATGGCGGAGATCATATTGATCGAGGCTACGGACGGGCGTGGAACATTGGGTGGCAGAATGGGAAAAGTACCCATCAATGAAGAGTCCTTTAAAAGGCTGACACCGACATTCTCGTAACCCGGCGGGGTTTTATCTATAAACGACACATTTCCAGTATGAGTATCGGAATTAAAGAAGGCAAGTTGGTCAACTGTAACAACCTTTCCCTGATGAGGAAAACGTACTACACGGAAAAGTGTTGACACAACAGCGTGCATGGAATCTATCCAGCTACGACCAAGCAAAAGATTATAATCCAGGGGAGCATCGAAAACTTCCACTTCAACTTGGACTGTCTTACCTTCTAGAGTAACGGGCAATGATGGTAGAACACTGTAAGGCTTAAAACTAGAGCCATTAAAGGCTTTCAAAGTATTTTTTGATTCATTTAAGGGAGGAGAGCCAATGGCTTTCCAACAAGCAAGAGACATTACACACGTAGAGGCACCCTCATCGATAACAGTTCGACAAATGTTCTTGTCAGAGACAACAACTTGAATTTGAAACGCAAGCTAAGGGGGTAACCTTGGAATGTGATCTTCCAAGTCAAATACTATCAAGTTCGTATCTGTTGGGTCAATTCCACCTATAGCTTTCAACAGAGCCTTCTGTTGTGCAGGACAAGACTGAAGGACTTCAAGGGCTGACATTGTTGAGGGTGCCTGAGCCAGATCTTCTACAATGTTGTATTTCTGGGCGGCACGAGCATGAGGATTGAAAGTCGACTTGCGAACAACACCTTTAGGGGGTTGGACGACTGTATCGAGGCTCAGTCTTTTGAGATGAAGAGGACCATTCGTAGGTGGATTCAGTGGAGAGGGTTGTACCAAAGCAGGAGGTAAATCATCAACCTTCTCCTTAGATGGAGAATAATCTTTGGCTCTAGTTGCGATTGCAACGTCGTTCTTCTTAGAATCACTAGTTCACATCAAAACATATGATGTTGTAGAAGTAGATGGTTGGTCATGGATAACCAACTGAGCTTGTTGTTGAGACGGGAAGGGTTGGGACAAGACTGCCGATGTAGGTGGTTTTGGCGTTCCTTGAAGGAACTTAGTAACTTCGGCACGTCGAGGAAAATCTTTTGTATAGTGATCGTCACCACAGATAAGGAAAGGGTAGCGTGGTTTGCACTTATCCTGATCTTCAATAGGAGCATTTTTAGTTTGTTTTGTTGGATTATTATTCTTTCCCTCCTTATTCTTGCCTCTCCCCTTTTTAGATTTACCTTTACCAGTCGGGGTAGATTGAACAACGTTCACCTCAGAGGTTTTACCGGTGGGAGTGGTAGGAGACGAAGAATTTTGAACATTAGAAGATGTAGATTTAGGGGTTCTATAAGAAACATAATGTGAGTGAGTATGTGCAGTACCAATCACACCATCATCTGCATGCGAGGCAACTGGAGTAGTTGAAGTGTTGGAAGTACCAGGACGGGGTAGTTCAGGTAGCAAATTGTAAAGTGTTCCCGTTTGTGAATAAACGAGATCAATATATTGGGCACGACTTATAGCCTTCTCCTCCGTAAAGACACCACCCATGGAAATGTCTTTACCAATTTTGTTCACAAAGGATTTCGTGAACCATTCGGCCGGTAACTGATCAAGGATTTCCAGTTTAATGAGATGTTGTCTCCGTCTCCACTCATGTATATGATCCGAGATGTGAGTACCTTTGGTTTGTTTAAAGGAAGTTAAAATCTCAGTCCCAGTATCATAACAGATAGGTAACTGGTAATGTGTAAGAAAATCCATAGCAAGAGTATTGAAATCAGAGAAGAAACCTCGTGGAAATTCAATATACCACTTCGCAGTAGACCCTGTAAGGGTTCTTTGAAAAAGACGCAAGAGAATAGAGTCATCCATCAAAGATTTGGATGAACACCATAGATGAAAGGTCATCACGTGATTGTTCGGTTCCTCTCCCACTTTACCATCGAATTTTGGAATGTCGGATGGAAGCTTGGCTGGAATAACGGGCCATTGGGGAGAGTGACGAATAGGATCATTTAGAATCCTAGACAAATCTGGCAAATCCAAAGTAGCAATAAAAGTTAACTGTCGACTAACTTGAGGGTATTGGTGACTTTGGGGTGGAAGCCCTATTGGCAAACCAGTAGGACCGTAAGCAGTCTACCCATATTGGGAAGACCCTGGCTGATTGGATAATGGTTGGTGAGGATAGTAATTCCAAGGATGGTAACCTTGTGTTTGAGTAGGGACCTGAGGTTGAGTGGTGTGACTCTGACCCCAAATAGGATTAGGTATACCTGGATAGGGTTGGCCTATAGTAGGGACAGTTTGTTTCCCCTCAGTATTTTGAGGAAAGTTCTGTAAAAGCCGATTCCAATACGGGGCCAATTCAGGAGGTATGTTTTGTCCAAAAGGTGAGGTTGGTCCCCCTACAGTAGGTTGTGTGCCAACTGAAGGTTGTGTAGTAATTTTATTTTGACCAATAAGAGGAAATTGAATCGTACCACCTTGTCCACCAACAGGAATCTGCACATTTGGTGCCACGGTTGGGATAGTGCCTCTAGGATTAGGATTGCCAGAAGGAAAAAATTGAGGAGGGAGTGTCAGAATAAAACCAGGAATAGTGTACCCAGGAAAAGGAGGACCACCTGGAGAATCGGATAGGGTTTGCGGAGGTGTTGGAACAGTAGTATTCAACAAAGCATTCAACGCATGATAACCGGGTGCTAGTTTCAGATTGACTTCAGGAATTCGCTGGGTATTAATAGGAGCAAGAGTAGCTGCAGTAATTCCGGTTTGGACACTCGTAGTATTCATGAGATGGGCCATCTCAGGAGGAAGAACAAAATGATAAGTGTTAGTCTCTGGTGTAGTTTCTGTCTCAGGAGACACCGTAGGGTTGATTTCGTAGACGGTAGGTGCCTCAGTACCAAAAAGGACTCGTCGGAAATCATCTGACCAAAAAGGATCTTGGCCTACTACATCGAGAGAAGGCCCAATGGTTGATTCAAAATATGTAACAATGTCTTCGTCAGAATAATTTAATCGCACAAAAGGTCGTTCACCACGGTGAATGCAATAGTCCTCTCTAGTATTGGTAACTCGAAAATCTTCTAGAGAGTCAGTTCGTTCTACCTGTGGAGGTGGTGTAGTGACAACTGGAACGTCACTTGTCTCCTCGTGAGGTGAGGTGACAACTGGGACTTCACTCTGGTGAGGAGAGTCCTCGAGTATACTAGTAGGCAAGGGTTGAGAACCACCCAGATGCTCTAGAGATAAACCTTGCATTCTATGTGAACGTCGTGGGGGAGCAATTGTTAACAAGCGACAAGATCCGCAAAGAAATTCTTAAGGTCAACTTCGAGAAACAAACAACACACACTAGTAAACAAAAACTAGGAAGCAATCACCAAGCAAACAATACCTTCTAATTTCGAAGCCACTAGTTGGTGATGAAATCCAACGTCGCAACAACGAGATGAGAAGGGGCGGGGCTAGGATGGAAAAGTTACGTTGACGACCTGCTTAACGGAATTACACCCTGGTGCAAGCTCCCACACATAATCGTGGGTATACCCTCCAAGGAGCCCGATTGAGTTTGATCAACGTCAATTCCAGGTACCGTGAAGACTTTCCCCTCCATAGTCACCTTGGATAAGAAACTAGAGAGACAGGCCACTAAGGTCACCACAAACAACAGTAAAACCTGGGGGAATAGTTGTCAGTCTGATCCACACACAAGGGCAGGGTATCTAGCCCGAAATCAACTCAAAGGCTTCCACTCATAATTGTGGGTATACCTCGGAGTGACCCCCGTAATACATGCAATCTCTACACTGATGTCAACAAAGCAAGGTGAGTAACTCTTCCAACACCAATGTGACCTAGTGCTTGACCCTTGTGTTAGAAGGGCTTCCCAGGACGATATGTTGCAAATCGAATTTAACACTCCCTAACTCAAGATGCTATTGTGTGTTTTGAGCTTTTGGAGAGTGTATCTCTCTTCCTACTACAAAGCACTAGCCTAACTAAATGTTGGTGTAAAAGAGCCCTAGAAAAGAGTTACTAGATAAATTTTAAGATTACACAATGTTTTTAAGGGCTGTTGTTTACTCAAAGGTAACGGAAATGAAACTCATGTGTGTATGACTCTGACCCAAATAATCCAAGAATGAAAATGAAAAATAACACTTTCCGTTCAATGAATCCTATATAAGGGAGAGAGGGAAGTTTTCTAAATCAACCACGAATTTTATGCAAAATTTCCTTTTTCCAATGTCAATACAAACAATCATTCATCAAATGAAAATGTACTATGTTTTCTTTTTCAAAGCTTCAACAATTCCTAAAATTTGATTTTCAATGTTTTGTAAATGACAAAAACAATTTGATGGAAGAAAACAATTGTGTTCACTTTCCAAAAAGAACTCTCACTATATCAATGAGAGAGCAGAAAATCAAATCACAAAGAATCAAGCAATAACAACCCAATCAACTCTTTCAACGAAGGCAAAAACAAAGAACAAACCAAATAGTTTTCTCAATGAAAATGAAAATGTTCTTTCAAACTATAAACAAATGAGAAAACCAAGAAAACTTAATTCTCAACCAATCACTGGATCCCAACAAATCTAACACATTCAGAATCTGAAGTCAGAGAGAATGGTTTTGCCAGAAGAGTCGAGAAATGAAAATCAAGCCACAAATGCTAAGAAAAGCCTAGAAACCCTAAGACTATTCACATATGCAAACTGAAGCAAAAAAGGTATCAATCAACAGTCCAAGAAACCAATGAGATGTATTTCAACTGATCTGGGCAGTTAGAAAGACAAGAACTCAATTCCAAAAATTTTGAAAAGACTGTTCGTAGGCAAGCTGTATAACACAGTGCGAGTATTGATGATTCTCGCAATCTACCTTTGAGCAAGGTGAGAACACCTCGCATTGAACCCTATGAGCAGGGTGAGAACCTGACCAGTTCTCGCAGGCTGCAATGGAATGCAGTGCGAGAATTCCTGAACATGCCAAAAAATTTGAAAAATGAAGTAAAATTTCAAAAAGCTTTTGGACTCAGAAGGTCTATCAGGGTATCCTGAAGACTCAGAGACTAATATGAAAGGAGAAATATGAAACCAAAGCAAATGGCCACAAAAAAACACAAAAAGACACCAAAATATGGGATTGTCCCCAGTACGGTTGCCAATTTTGTTATAGGATAAATCCGTAAGTGCGGACACAAACCGATCTCCCTAGATCCACCTGGATCTAGAACAAAACAGGACAGAATGATACTCTTTCCCTAGATTTTAATTATTGAGTATGCTAAGAGGCACGATTAAAGAACTTACCTTAAAAGCGCTTCCTTTGATCTTTGTTGCTCTTGCTTCGCTCCAATGCTCTTGTACAGTCACAATCAAGACAATACAAACCAATCGAAGTGAAGTAAACACATTCTATTCAACAATTAATCTATGCATATGATCAAGGAGTTATGAAATAAAGTACAATCAGCTTTATGGGAAAGGGACACATTACTGTATTATATTGATAGAAAGTGAAACTTACAACCTGAGCCTTGATGTTTGCAAGCCTCCTTTCGATGACCCTTAGCTCTGACGCACACACTTTCTCACTTGTATGAAGAAGATCAACCACCTTTGATAACCTTGCTGGAGTTCTCTAGCTGCTGTAGCTTCAGTCCTTCACACAGTATTTCACTAATTCTCCAATGTATCTCTTGCTTGTTTGCTTCTAACCTTTGTCATGAGAATCCACTCAATTTATAAGAGAGAATGAATTTGTTACTTGGATAGGAATGATCCCAAAATATTAGGAAAGCCAGTACTTAGATAACCATTCGAATGCCATCTCATCCTTCTAGAAGATTCCCTTATAGAAGGTTCGAGAATTCATCTTTTTCCCTTCATTAGAAAGAGTTCACACCCTAGTAGTTAGACACAGTGTGAACTTATCGCACCCTAGCTTAAGGCAGCCTGCGAGAATCATGCATTCTCGCAGGAAAATGTATAGACAGCCTGTGAACCTTCCTTAAAAATCATATTTCTGGAAGAAGAAGAAAGTAACTTTTCTCAGGAAAAAGTTCTAATGAAGAGCTTGAATACACCATCCTTAATACATCATCATGACGACCAAAATTATGGATAACAGATGGAGAATGTGTAAAGACTCGAGGGATATAAAAAAATCAACAATAGGTATAGATTTCCCTTACCGAGATTGGATGACTTGATGGATTACCTGAGTGGAGCAAAGTTTTTTTCAAAGATTGATTTGAAAAGAGGATATCACCAGATTAGAATGAGGGAAGGTGATGAATGGAAGGCATCATTCAAGATGAATGAAGGGCTATATGAATGGCTTGTCATGCCATTTGTTTTGAAGAATGCGCCAAGTACTTTTATGAGATTAATGAACAAAGTCTTGAAGGATTTCATTGGAAAGTTTGTAATTGTGTATCTTGATGATATATTGATCTTCAGTAAGACCGAGGAAGAACATTTGAGACATATAAATATAGTAATGAGGAGGTTGCAACAAGAGAAGTTGTTGATAAATCTGAAGAAGTCATCTTTCATGAAGAAGGAACTCATTTATTTGGGTTTTGTGATCTCTTCAAATGAGTTGAATATGGATCCTGAGAAGGTAAAAGCAATCAAAGATTGGTTGTCGCCGAGGAATATCTTTGAAGTCAGAAGCTTCCATGGATTAGCTAGTTTTTACAAGAAGTTCATAAGAAATTTTAGTGGGATTAGTGCACCAATGATGGACACAGTCAAGAAAAGACATAAATCTTTTCAGTGGATAGAGGAAGTAGAGAAAAGTTTTAAGTTCTTGAAAGAGAAGATAACAAAACAACCAGTTCTGGTTCTTCCAGACTTTGGTAAGACATTTTAAGTGAGATGTGATGCAAGTGGGTTTGTGGTTGGAGTAGTCTTAAGTCAAGACAATAGACCAATTTCATACTTCAGTGAGAAGCTGAACGATGCCAAAATTAAATATTCCACGTATGACAAGGAGTTTTATGTAGTCATACAAGTGCTGAAGAAATGGAGGCACTACTTGGTTCCGAAAGAGTTGATTTTGTATAGCGACAACCATGCTTTCCAATTCATAACTTGATAGGAGAAATTGAACCAGAAACATGCGAAATGGGTTGAATTTATGCAGAAATTTACTTTTGTTATAAAGCACATTTCTGGAACTACTAACAAGGTTGTTGATGCATTGAGCAGGAAATGTTTGATTGTGCGGGATTTTCGTATGAAGACCTTATGTTTTGATAACCTTAAGGACATGTACATAGATGATTCGGATTTCAAGGATGCTTATGAAGCATGTGAGAATCCTGTTCTAAGAGATATAAGCCAAAGGATTTAATATTTAATTTAGGACGGATTATTATTCAAAGGAAATCAGTTGTGTATCCCGAAGAGTTCTATGAGGGAGAATATTCTGAAGGAAAAACATAGTGGGGGATTGGCTGGACATTTCGGCCATGACAAGACATTTGCGCAGCTGAACAATTTATATTATTGGCCGGGGATGAGGACAGATGTCAAGAAATTTGTTAACATATGTAGAATTTTTCATCTTGCAAAGGGGAGAAGACAGAATACAAGATTGTTTCAAGCATTTCCAGTACCAGAGAGGCTGTGGGACGCAGTAAGCATGGATTTTGTGTTAGGACTGCCAAGGACACATAGGGGTTGTGATTCCATATTCGTGGTAGTCGACAGATTTTCCAAAATGGCACATTTCATTCCATGTCAGAAAACCAGTGATGCAACTCACATTGCAAATATATTTTTCAAAGAAGTTGTTCAACTTCATGGCTTACCCAAGAGTATTGTTTCAGATTGAGATACCAAATTTGTTGGTAATTTCTAGAGGACACTATGGAAAAATTTGGGGATGAATTTATCTTTTAGCTCAGCATATCACCCTTAGACGGATGGACAAACTGAGTTAGTAAATAAAAGTTTGGGAGATTTGTTGAGGAGTTTAGTAGCTAAACATCACAGTCAGTGGGATCAAATTCTGCCACAAGCAGAATTTACATATAATGATTCATTGAATAGAAGCATCAGACAGAGCCCATTCCAGATAATGTATGGAATGTAGCCAAGAGGAGTATTTGAGTTGAGGAACTTAGAGCAAAGTGAATTCAGAAGTGCTGGAGTAGAATAATTTGTAGTAGAGATGCAAGAGCTCCACAGTAAGATTAAAGAGCAATTGCATAATTCCAACCAGGAATACAAGCATAGAGAAGATTAGGACATAAGAGAACTTCAATTCGAGGTGGGAGATTTAGTTTTAGCACATCTGAGAAAAGAAAGGTTCCCAAAGGGAACATATAATAAGCTAAAGAGGAAAAAGATAGGGCCGTGTAAGATTCTGAGGAAATTTGAGGCCAATACTTATGAAATAGAATTACCATATGGGGTAGGAATATCACCCATATTCAATGTAGCAGATCTGTATCCTTACAGAGTAGATGAAATAGAGGGATTAGAGGATCAGAAGAAAGTTCAGTGGGTCAGAAAGATGCCTATATCTGAAAGGCCACAAATGGAAAATATCATTAATCGGAGAGTTAGCAAGAAGATCCGGAGGAAGACGTATTTTGAGTATTTAGTCAAATGGAAAGGACACCCGATTGAGGATGCCAGTTGGGAAAGCGAAGCGTAGATCGAGAAACATGGAAAGATGGTGTAGGAGCTCATGAACAGGAGTTCATTAATTTTTCAGTAGGGGAGTATGATGTAGGAGCATCGTAAGAAAGCCAACAAAGAAGGCGCAGGAGCGGAGGACAGCTGGAAACGCACCAATGCATATTTTGAATTTGAAAAGAAGAAGAATTAATGTAATAGTTGGAGGAATGTAAATATTCTTAAATGTTTTTGGGATTGTAAAATAGATCTTGAGCGGTTTCTCTCATCTGTTGATTGGAGGCAATTAATGTAATCAATGTAAATTACTTGTAGATCTTTTAATTCGATTAGATAGTTAGAGCTATAGGAGGGAAAACTCTAGAAATTTCCCTTGTATGTATTGTATGGTAAGATTATTCTCATTGTATTTGTAAGATTTGAAGAGAAAGGGAATAGGAGAACATAGCAGAAGATAGGTTGTAGAAGATTGTATAAGCAGATAACAGTTTCTAATGAACCCATGTACAGATGCACTTGGATTAATATAAAAATGCTTTGACCTAGTTTCATGGTGTTATCATGGTTACTGTTTGCATCTCTTAATGGTATGTTTACAGTTTAGTTATATGCTTTGTTATGCATTTTATTCAATTCTTTTATGTATCTATGATTTCATGTTGAGTGTATGAAGTCTGTGAGAGGGAGAGAATGAGTTTAAATTGTTCCTCGTCTTGAGAAGTTCCTGCAAGGAGTGCAGTGAAAGCCCACAAGAAGTGTGTTGACAAGATTTTGAGTTTTATCTTAGAGAAGCTCAGGAGGGGTACCGTTGTTCTCATATCAGTAGAAGTGCAGGTGCAACACAGAGCTGTGCAAGGAGTGTGAAGGCTGGTTAAAGTCTTAGAATTTTACAATCAAGGAGTGGTTGAAGAATTCTGACGCAAGGAGTGCACAAGAAAGGGGGACATCGAATAATCAATGATTATTTGTGAATGCCACAAAGGAGTGCGTGCAAAATCCCGTGGGATCCTTAAGTTTGAAGCCAGAACCAAGCTCATGAGGGATAGATTCTCTGAAGAAGTTCGAAGAAAGGACGAGGTCTGGAGTCACCTCGCAAAATTTAAGTTCAGAAGGAAGGGACGTTGAGTTCTTTAGCCAGAGCCATCAAAAGTATGAATGGACGGTTGACATTCCCCGAGGGAGAATCACCGATTTTCTGTGAGCCATTAGATCTGGTATATCAATGGAGATATTAAGGCTGGGTGTCTTGTAATACATGAAAATTCAGGAGGAATAGCTACCGTTGGATCCATAGGAGCGTGAGCCTTGTGCTCTAAAATCTTGGCATTTCATGGGTTGAGAGTGCGAAGAAGCAGTTACTCAGAAGTCATGATGTGCGAATTCCCAATGTAATCTAGACCGTCAGATCATTGAAGGTTTGGAATCGTTGATCTGTGGCAAAGGGGTATCGTAATTTCAGCTATCGGGCTAAGAGAGAAGGTTGCATTGCAGATCCTTGATACGCGAAATCCCGATGCGACAGAAGGGTAAACACCAGGATCCAGCTGAGGGTCACATCAGGAGGATTTAAGGGAGGAGCTAGAGACCCGTTAGAGGATTTTGGGGTTTCGAGGATTGAAGAGTCAGGGAACTCGACAACAGGGATCGTGAAGTCATGAAACCCGAAACACCTTTTCGGGTTAAGGTCGTGGTCGTATCAGTTGGTCATGTGGAGTGGAAGTTGCGCTTTACACTTGTTTACATAGGAGTAAACCCACGAAGGAACTATGGTTATATGTGTAAAGTTTCTTGTGGGAACTAAGGAGCCATTCCGTCTTAAGGAAACAGAACGATCCTTAGACCGAGAGGTCAAGAATAACCTATCGAGGTAGGGGTGCTGCATCAATTGTCCTTAGCTTAGCCATTTTTATTTTCTGTTGTATTGCATGCTCGTCTAGTTGCATGATGTGCTAGTGTGTTGGGTCGTTGTTGTTTGTTGCCTGGTTTCTGTGCGTTGTGTTTGTCATCAAGCTATGTTGAATAATTGTTGTCGTTGTTGCCTTCCTTCTTAAAAAAAAAAAAAATCTTCTTTTGCACTGCGTTGCATGTAGTCGTAACGGTAGGGACCTTACAAGTAGCCTTACCCAAATTGGAGCAGTGCAGAGGGAATATGATATAGGGATGAAGTTTGGAGTCCAATGATTTATGCAAAGTTTGGATTTACCCCAAAAGCATGGGCTAGAAGTAAGGATTCCATCTCAATTTTCTATGAGGTCAAATTCCTCTATGAAAAAGCCTCTTGCAAACAAGTAAATGTAGGATTCTTCCATTATTTTTGGTTTCCAAATGCAAGATATCCATTGTTGAAGGTCTGTTAGCACTACCTAGAGGCCAATAAATTTTCATACCTCTATGTAAAAATGAGATTATTCAGCTACGTCCTTTGATAGTTATAAGGATGGAGTCAGGGATTCATTAAGAATGTAGATTCTAGGATACTGAGAAAATATCCCTTTGATTTTCCCCCTTAGCACCATGTATTTGAAGGATTTTATAGTGGGAATTATGCCTAAAGGCGGATATGTGCCAAATCCTAAAGAGATATTTAGATCAAATGTCAAGGAGAGGGTTCCACTTGTCCAAAGAACAGGGGGGTGACATATGCTTCCCTTTACAATGAGGAGAAGATATGCACAAAGGAAAACTAGGAGCTTTGTGGAGATTGAATCCACCTATGAGGCTATCGATTTAGAGGTCATTGCCAAATCTAGAGTTTTCTTCTTCAGTGAGGAGGGTGGTTCCACAATGAGAGAGAGAAACTACATCCTTTACTAGGAGGAGGAAAGAGACCTAATCTAAGGAGAGGCTAAAGGAGTCGTTAACTACATCAACAAGAAACTTGTTAATGCATGGTAGCATTGGACAAGTACTTCTACATTGGCTTATGTCTAACATATGGAAATTTTCCAAAGCCTTCTATCCTTGAATTTTCTTTAATTAAATTAATTATTAAAGTAAAATAATATTATTAGTGAGTTGATTTTTATTAAAGGAAATGGTTTAATTAGCATTAGTGAATTAAATAATAGTCGTTGATCTCAAGTGAGGTGAGAAGTAATCTCAACCGTAAATAACTTTGGAGATTAAGGTTATGTCATAAATTAACCTTATAAAATCAAGGCTAGGGTAAAGGAGAATACACTTTTACACAGAGATAACAAAGAAGGTCTTTTCTAGTGTGAAGTCAGTCGAGAGTGTAGAAGCAAAGAAGGACTTTTTCTCACACTATATGATTGAGGAGATCTCATTGATTGGGTGAAGATCATTTCATCCAAGTGTTGGTGCAAAGAGGGTTGGATCACAAAGGACTATGATTCAAAGATATCTTGGATAGGTGGAGAAGGAAATCCATCTAGAGATCAATACATGCCAGGGAGAATAGAGGCAATCGCAAGAATATTAAGCATATCAGAGCCAAGACAATAGTTACGAAGTTGTACACACTTTATTGTGGAGACAAGAATGTATGTAAGCGAGTCTCAGTGAGGAAAAATGTGTATGTGCATGGGTATCAGTGAGAAAAAGAATGTATATAAGAGGGTCTCAGTGGATATAGGCGCGTATAGGTTCTGAGACTTGAGTGTATGGGATTGTCTAGCCAAGGAGGAGTTGATAGGTTTGCATGTGTTGTCTATAGTGTTATGTGTTTCTCTGTGGACTATTTATCGGGTATGGGAGATCTTGTAATATTTGAATTTATTTGAAATATAATCTTAGTTGATGGGTAGAATATCTTTGTATATTATATGTGAGATTTTGGTTTCCTTATTTATGCTTTCGTTATAATGTTTAGTTGTTAACTTAGCTATGTTTTTATTCAATAAGTGATTTATTTGGAATTAACTGCCAAGTATTGGGTTGAGGGAAATTTCAATATGATATCAAATAATTTTATCAGAGAGGAATCTAAATCTCAGATCCATAGCAGTTGACGACAGATATATTAGATTAGAGTGACTAGGAGATATATCGAGTTCATATCTAGGGTTATTGTAAAATATCTATTTGATAAGAAGAGTTGCGATGGGTGTTTGAAGGACTATGCATAGATCCACTATCTTTTGTTGAAGATCTATCAGATCCGAAATAATATCTTAGCCGATCCATAACCAACAGACATAAATCGAATGAAATATTTCATAGAAATAACAGTACTGAGGAAAAACTAGGGTTTTGCAGTCGTATAGAGTTGTACATGGGTTGTTGAAGGAATAGACGCGTACATATGCATGTTTAATTGAATATAGTCACATATATGAGAGTTGCAGTAAGTAAAGAAACATACATACACATGTTGCAATAAGCAAAGGCATGTGCATACATGGGTTGTAGTGCTAATAGGTGCATACAGGGTCGAGCAATATAGTATAGGGGTTGTTTCAACAGAAGGTTATCAAATTAGATCTTGGATATGGAAATTGGATTGTGATTTGAGGATAGGTTGGATGGGTTTTCCAACTACAGTACTTGGAAGGAGAAAATCATGTTGGTGTTGATGGAGAACGAGATATGGGAATTTGTTAATAATAAGATCACTCCTCCAACAGATGTGGTGGAACTGGAGTAAAGGATCATTTGATCCTTCATTTATCTGGAAAGAACATTGTCAGGGACATGTGGGAGGCTATGAATAGTTTAATTTAGAGTAAAAAAAAATCAAAAAATGGTGTAGAGAGAGAAGCTCAAAGACACAAAGATGATAGGATTAGACATGGTTACAACTTGTCTCACCATAATCTGATATGTTCGAGATCAACTGGTTGTAGTTGGGGAGATAGTGGCCGATTCATAGTTGGTGAGGATGACACTAAAAGGCTTCACAAAACAATGGACATCGTTCATAAAAGGGATCGTGGCACGTGAGAACCTACCTAATTGGATGAGGTTGTGGGATGACTTCATTTGGGAAGAACTTTGAGATGAGGGACTGAATGGAGGAGGACACAACAATGATGATCATAACCTTCCTCTTTCTAGCCAGACAAAGTAGGGAAAGTTCAAGAAGATTTCTAGTGGAGAGCCTACCTCTCAAGATGCCAAGAAGAAAGACATGAGAAAATTCAGGTGCTTTGCATGTCACAAGTTTGGGAATTATGTAGGGAAATGTTCAAACAAGAAGAAGGGTGGGAATGAAACACAACTAGAGGTAGTTGCATCGACAAAGACTTAAATGTATGGTTTTTCCAAGAAGTTTGAACAAAAAAAGTTCTTACTTGTTTCCCTGACTTCCTTGGGAACCATATCAGTTGGTGCATGGCTAATGGATAGTGGAGCCACATGTCATATGACAAGAGCATGTGAGTTGTTTTAGAGCTTTAGAGAGTCAGACTCATATGTGTTTGTAGAACTTGGTGTGGGCACCCAGAATGTAATAAATGGATCTGGAATAGTGCCATTCCAGATGGATTCAAAAGGTTTGTTGAGAGTGATGGACGTGTTATGGGTGCCAGAACTCAGGAAGAGTGTTCTCTCAGTCTCAATGATTGAGAAGAGGGGCCTTGATGTACTATTCGAGGATGGACAAGCATTGATCAAGCCTAGAGTATATATCTCATACACAACAACTATTCTTGGAGTTAGAGAGAGAAACTTGTACAAGATAAAGGGCAAACTTATGCGAGCTATGTTAAGAAACAAAGTGAAAGAGGACAAGGATCAAGTAGCTTCGAAGGTTGAGAATCTAAAAAGGAGTCAACCTTCAGGCTTAGGTGGGAAGGATCAACCTTCCAATTTTGTCAAGAAGGAGTCACAGTACAAGATGGTCATGCATGATGCTCAGAAGCAAGAGGCTTCTAGGAGCATGTTCAAAGGTAGCGAGTCTTCAAAGACAGGTCTGAGCGAGATGATAGGGATACATTTTGTTTCAAAGGGAGAAAACGATCAAGTGGATTGGAGAGAATCCATGGTAGTGGATCTGGTAGCGAAGATAGAGCCGCATCCAGGTGGTTGAAGTACCTTCCTTGCTAAGAGGGAGTGTTGATGCATGGTAGAATCACATAGGTACTTCCATGTTGGCTTGTGGCTAGCATGTGGAAAGCATCCAAAGCCTCGGTGTTTAACTTTACTTTGATTAATGTACTTATTAAAGTAAAGTGATTTTATTTGTGAGTTGATTTTTATGTAAGGAAATGCTTTAATTAGCATGAGTGACTTAAATAATAGTCATTGATCTCAAGTGACGTGAGAAGTAATCTCAACTATCGATCACTTTGGACATTAGGGTTAGGTCATAAATCAATCTTATAAAATAAAGGTTAGGGTAAAGGAGAAGACACTTTTACATAGAGATAGAATGAGAATTTTTCTAGTGTGAAGTCAGTTGAGAGTGTAGAAGCAAAAAATGACTTTTTCTTACACTGTATGTGTGAGGAGATCTCATTGATTGGGTGAAGAGAATTTCATCCAAGTGTTGATGTAGAGAGGGTTGGATCACAAAGGACTGTGACTCAAAGAGATCTTGGATAGGTGGAGAAGGAATTCCAGCTAGAGATTAGTACAGTTCGAGGAGAAGGGAGAAGAGATACAACCACAAGAAGATCGGGTAGATTAGAACCACGATGGAAATTGCAGAGATGTACACACTTTTCTGTGGAGATATACGTGTATGTATGCAAGTCTCAATGAGGAAAAGAACGTATGTATGTAGGTCTCAGTGAAAAAAAGAACGTATGTACGCGGGTCTCAGTGGAGACATATGCGTACAAGTTTTGAGACTTAAGTCTGTGTTATTGTACAACCAAGGAGGAGTTGCTAGGTTTGCATGTGTTGTCTATAGTGTTTTGTATTTCTTTGTGGGCCATTTTCCTGGCTATGGGATCCCTTGTAATCTTTGAAATTATTTGAATGATAAGCAGAGTTAATGGGGAAAATATCTTTGTGCATTGCATGTGAGATTTTGGTTTCCTTATTTATGCTTTCGATGTAATATTTCTAGTTGATAACCCAATTGTGCTTTTATTCAATAAGTGATTTATTTGGTATTAACTATTGAGTGTTGAGGGAAATTTCAAAAAAACTAATGTAAAACCCTAACCACCACCTTCAAGGAAACAAAAAAATTCCATCTCTTAATATATTAATAATTTAAAATTAATTGAAATTATTATTTTTATTTTATATCTATTAAAAAATATCTAAAACCTTAAATAATCTACATTATATGATTTCAACAATAAAAATTATAATTGTGTAAAAGAATTAAAATAAATTCTAAATTTCTATAAAATATATTACCAATAAAGAATTAAAATTTTTGTAAAAGAATTAAATAAAATTATTCAACATAATTAAACGAAGTGTAAAAAACTTTACCAATAATAATATTTTACTTATAAGAATGGGGTTAGGGCTTCATTAAGAATGCAATAATGCAAATTCTAGGATACTGAGAAGAGATTCCTCGAGTGTTTCCCTTAGCACCATGTCTTTGAAGGATTTCCTAGGGGTATTACGTCTAAGGGGGATACGTGATAGAGGTCCTAAAGAGATTTTTAGATCAAATGTTTATGATACTAAGAAAATATGCCTCGAGTGTTCCCCTTAGCACCATGTCTAAGTATTTTCTAGGGAGCATTACGTCTAAGGGGATACGTTCTAGAGGACCTAAAGAGATCTTGAGATCAAATGTTCGACTTGTCCAAAAGAGAGGGGGATGACATATGCTTCCCTTTACAATGAGGAGAAGATATGCATAGAGGTGACCTGGGAGCCTTTATAGAGATTGAGGCCACCTATGAGGCTATCGATTTAAAGGTCATTGCCAAATTTAGAGTTGTCATCTTGAGGGGGACGCCACAATGGAGAGAGAAATTACATCATTTACTAAGATGAGGAGGAAGGAATATGAAGGAGTCATCGACTACATCAACAAGCAACTAGTGTAAAACCCTAACCACCACCGTGAAGGAACAAAAAAAAGGTGTCTCTTAATGTATTAATGATTTAAAATTAATTGAAATTATTATTTTTATTTTAAATATCAACTCAAAAATATCTAAAACTTTAAATAATCTACATAATATGACTTTGACACTTAAAAATTACAACTGTGTAAGAGAATTAAAATAAATTATATTTTTATAAAATAAGTAAACATTACTTATTTAGAAACAAATTAAATATTAATAAAGTTTTCAAAATAATTAAATGAAGTGCAATTTTTTTTACCAATAACAATATTCTACTTATAAGGATGAGTTTGGGTTTCATTAAGAATGCAGAGTCTAGGATACTAAGAAATATTCTAGGATAATGTATTTGGAGGATTTCCTAGGGTAATTACGTCTAAGAAGGGGATACGTGCTTCAAGGAGATGGTTTCACTTATTCAAAGGAGAGGAGAGGTGACACATGCTTCTCTTTACAGTGAGGAGAAGATATGCATAGAGGTGACTTGGGAGTTGCTTTTGTGGAGATTGAAGTCACTTTGAGGCTATTGATTCAGAGGCCATTGCCAAATCTAAACTTGTCATTTGGCGTCAATAAGAAAGGGAAATTGCATCCTTTACTAGATGGTGTAATGTAGAGGGAGACTGAAGGAGCCATCTACTACATCAACAAGTGACTAGTGTAAAACCCTAACCACCACTTTCCAAGAAAGAGAAAAATCCATCCCTTAATGTATTAATGATTTAAAATTAATTAATTTTTTTATTTTTCTTTTATATCAATTCAAAAATATCTAAAACCTTAAATAATATACACTATCCATAATTCCAACACTACTTTTTCCTAAATTGTCAAGGACTTCATCATAAGTGAGGATGAGGTCACCTTCATGAAATGGACGACGGTGAACTTGAGGCTTGGACGCCCTCCACCCAACGATTTGACTAGTAAAGTCTACAGAGGTATACATACCCTACCCCGCTCTGGATTTGAAATTGTGACCTCTTAGAAGGAAACACATGTTCTTAACCATTAGGCCCACTCAGGCCAAGCAAGCCTTAACGAAACACATGGAAGGAAATTGTGTGCTTATGGACACTGACAATTTTTATTTTTATTTTGACAAAAAGGGTCATGCGAAAAACTGATTGAGGAAATTCCTGTGTAGATAAAGATGATGAAAAATTGATAACCCACATCAACATAATGTTATTGAAAGATACAACTAAGCCCCTAAAGACATAGCAAAAGCCCAAGAGAAGGGGACAAAGTTTACACAATAATCAATAATCAATGAAAGAAGGGGTTTTGCCTTACCTTCCCAAATTTAAAATTTATAATTACATAAAAAAATTAAATTAAATTACAAATTTCTATAAAAATAAATTATTTATTAATAATAATGATTAACATCCATTAAAATTAATTAATTTATAAAACCCTAAATATTAATAAATTATTCATAATAATTAAATAAAATGTAAAAAACTTTACCCATAACACTATTCTATGTCAAATTGTTACACTTCAACTTCTACCAATAAATGTGTCTGGTATGCATGAATCTTCTAATTATTAAACATGCACATCAACCTTTTTGTCGATAAAATAACAATTTTATTTCACCAACTGATGGGATGATTATTCACCAACATTTTTAGTTGAAGGGATGTTTATTTCCATTAAAATTTTATTGATGTGTTATGGAGACTGGGCTGTCCACGAAAAGACACAAAGACTTTGACTTACTCTGAGATAAAAAAAAATTGAAATAAATATTTTTTTAATTTGGTAAAAATTTATAATGTATATTTGTTATTAGTTTTTGTTGAAGGTGTAGAGGGACTATAGTGATCGATAATATGTTGATTTCATATTAATATGTCTTTTGTCTATAAATTTTTGCATCATCTCTATTGTTCGAACTAGAGAACTAAAAACATTATTTTTTATATAATAAAAAAAACCTTATATGTTGTCATCTCATTGTAGAATATATTCGAAGTCTTATTGCCAACTTCACTATTCCCAATGTTTTAAATGTTTATATATCCAAAGTTTTGAGCATCGACGCTCTTTTTTAATTTTTATTGAAATGTTTACATACCGAAAGTTTTAAGCATCAACGCTTTTATTTTATTTTATTTTTTATTTCTATTTTTATTGAAATGTTTACATACCGAGAGTTTTGAGCATTGACACTCTTTTTGAGTTACTTGAATAGGCCTGACAGATTAAATGTTTACATAGCGCGAGGCCCTTAAACAGGCTTGACAACCTTAAATGTTTACTTAAATAGGCCTATCACAGTACAATTTTCCTCGAATTTTTCCATACAATGTTGCAATGAATTTGGACAATATTGTTGTCCACCGCCACTCGCATAGCCATCATATCTTTCATAATTCTTCTACGCTTGGAATGCAATTTATTCATCATTGAAGATACATATATTATTTACTGGTTCACTGATCCCTGCTTGTTCGTTGGTTCGTTGGTTCGTCGATTGTTGCTTGTTGTTGTTTGGTTCAACTTTGCAAGGTTGAGGTCTCGCACCTACAGTTGGACCTATTGGTGCTTTCTCACTGGTTTGTTGCTTGTTTCTTTCTTATTTTTTCTTCAAATTTTCAAGGTTAGAGTCCTGCAACCACAGTTGGAGTTGTTTTTTCACTTTGCAGGGTTCAAGTCCTACACCTGCAATTGGACCTGTGATTCGGTCATTTATCATTAACGAGTAAGTTTCAATACCATAGTTTCATTCGTATTCGTTGTTTGTTGTTTACTGTTTACAGTTTTCAAGTAAGAATGTTTAAGTATTTCCACTCACATGGTCATGTCATATGTTTCATATTTCTTATAAGCTTGGAATGCAATTTAATCATCATTTAAGATACATATATTCTTTACTGGTTCACTGGTTGTTTCTTATTCACTAGGTCGTTGGTTGTTGCTTCTTGTTGTTTGGTTCAATTTTGCAGTGTTGAGGTCATGCACCTGTAGTTGGACCTGTTCGTGCTTGCTCACTAGTTTGTTGCTTGTTTTTTTCTTCTGTTTTCTTCAACTTTGCAAGGTTGGGGTCCTGCAGCGGCTGTTGGAGTTGTTTTTTGTACTTTGCAGGGTTCAAGTCCTGCACCCAGAATTGGGCCTACGATTCTGTCGTTCATAATTGACGAATAAGTTTCAATACCACATTTTAATTCGTATTCGTTGTTTATTGTTTATTGTTTGCAGTTTGCAAGTAAGAAGGTTTAAGTATTTATTCATCATTCTTATCCTGCAGACTTTCCATAGAGGTTGGCATATCTTTTTCTCTTGGTATTAAATTTTCCTATGATTTTTTCCCCAGGCTCTGCACCATGTGCATTCCAATGTCATTTGCACAACTCCGACAATCATTTTTTCTAGCATTACAAATCTTGATCCTTTAGCCTCAATTGAATAAGGAGTTCTTTAGCCTTCACACCTTGCCCTTGATGATATTCTTAGCTTTTCCCAGGAATGTGTACGTACCTATCCCGTACGGGAATAGAATCTGTGTCTTTCACATGAAAAAGATGATGTCAAGCTTGTTTTCTTTGAAGGATGTTCTTGTAGAAGAAAGATACAGGTAGGTGTAGAAGGTCTAGGTATGGTACAACGATAACTAAGATGCATCAAAATTGCACACCATTGCCAAGAATTATCCATCTTTGTCGGTGACATATTTCAGTAAGTTATAAAGAAAAAATTTCCAGGACCTGGAATGAAAATCCTGGGTAGTTCTAGGACATGTTATTGCACTTTGTAGGGTTGAAATCCTGCACTCGCAATTGGATGTGTGATTTTATCGTTCATCATTGACGAGTAAGTTTCAATACCATAGTTTCATTCATATTTGTTCTTTATTGTTTACTATTTACAGTTTCCAAATAAGAATGTTTAGGTTTTTATTCATCACTCCTATGTTGCAGACTTTCCATAGAGGTTGGAATATCTTTCCCTCTTTCTCTTGAATTTTTCTCCAAACTCTGAACCATACCTACATGCCTTTGTAAAATGTTCTTGTAGAAGAAAAATATGTTGAGATGGTGCTAGAAAGAGTAGTTTTCCATGGATTGCAAATTGCAATATTCAATCTCTATGTCGCTCTGCGTGCAACATTGCCAACATAGTGAATGTTTTTTCAAATGCATTGCACCATTTACATCTGAACGAAACCATTATCATTCTAGGAGACTTCAATGTTGACATGCTACAAAATATTGCCATAACAAAAGAATTGGAAAACTACATGTGCAATTAAATTCTCCGCTTTCTTTTGGTTAAGATAAAACATGTACAAAACACACTTATTAACAATGTATGGTCAAATGTGCCCATCTCATAGTACATCCTCTTGATCTTTTACACAAACTGGTCTGACCATGATACAATTTGTCTTGTACTTGAATTATGAAATATATATCAAACATATTACAAAATTATATTTCCATGTTTCAAAGCATATCTGGATACTTTGATGTACAAAACCAAATCATTCATCTAGGATCATCCAACTTCTTAATATTTTCTGGCTTGTAATATATTTTGGCTAGGAAAAATTCTATATAACCACAACCATGGATCAAGAAAAACAAAATTTCATGCTTCTAACTCTATCTATTATTCTATTCCTTTGATTCTCATTTATTGTATGTACATATTACTTGTTTTCCCTTACATACCAACTTACATTCATGTTCATTTTATTTTTTGCATTCCCACATTGAAACAAATAGAATAACTGGAGAGGGCGAAGGACTCTTAACAACAAATGTAGAAGAGGAGATACAAAGGTCCATGATTTTACTCTTATTTCATATTCCATTGTTTTGTATTTCATTTATTGTCTGTATATCTATTCTACTACTTTGCACCTAATTTATTGTATGTAGATACTACATATCTTCCTACATAATAACTTATCTTCATGTCAACTGTATTTTCTGTGCTACTACATTGAAATAAATAGAACTGTATTTATTTTTTTACATGTCTTTCTACATACCAACTTACCTGCATGTCCATTGTATTTTTTGCACTGCTACATTGAAAGGAATAGATTAGTTGGACAAGAAGATGAAATATTATATGCCACAACAGAGGAAGTTGGAGTACAATCTTCGAAAAGGTATATCAATTGTGATAGTAAATCAAACACACAAAACGAGTAGGTGGATAAAATATTGGACTAGAAAATGATGATTTGGAAACAATGGGCCTTTGTTGAGACTTCCCGCTTCCGAATATTTCCCTCCCCTTTTCTATTTTCTGACTCTCTATTATGCTTTTTTTTTCGTCTTCTATACTTAACTGACTTCCCCTTTCTTTTTCCCTTTCTGGTTACTTTACTTAGTCATTTTTTTTAAAATGTCTAGGCACGCGGGTTGGTGAACTCACGGGATCACATTTCTACTCATGCTTCTATATCACGAGTCTAACCGACCGAGGGTGGGGGTGGGGAAAATAATAGAAAACACATATGCTTCCTCATTCCATACTTAGCTACTATTTCAATCATGGGTTCTCAGGTTGGCAGTATGAAAATTGTGCTTCTATTGTTCTGTGTCCTGCAAACAGCACCCGGAGTTTCGTGATATACAAATTGACACTCGAACTCCCAGGCTGGTGGGATAAATATTGTTCTTATATTCTTCCGTGACCTACAAACAACTTCCTGGGTTCCGAAATATATAGATAATCCGCCATCGTTCTCTATTCTGTGTTACACATTTTTGCACTCAAAATTTCCGAAACATATAATTTGATCGTCAGGTCCTCACATTTCCTGAGTATCCCTTGACTCCCTATTTCATACTCCATCCCCTTCGAGCCTATATGTGACATCCAAAACAATTATGAACAATATTCAATGTATATGCTTATTTAGTCATTTTGATGTTCGTGTACACATGCTTGCACCATAAAAAGTTGGATGAATGACATGGGCATGAGTAGTCAATCATCGCAAACATCAACAGAATGACAAGGCCAAAGGTAAAGATTCATACATTGTGCTCTTGCTATGTTTAACAAACAAATATCCTAAGTTATTTATTCATATATGGCATGATAAATATGTTGATGTCATCTGTAACACATGCTTTGCAGTTCACAAGAAGTATCGACGAGCGCAAGTGAAACACCCAACATAGTGCAAGCTCCGTAGACTAAGAGGTATGGTTACAAAACTTTGACCTGCATACTTCATCCAAATTCTGCGTCTACTTGTACATTTATTCCAAAAAAAAAGAAAACAAAAAAATGATATAGATTTCCATTCACATTACTTTTTCTGTTCAAAAAATGTCACAAGGTCTAAACTTATAACACCCAATATACTATCGATAGAAGGCTTGAACATCTGCCAAACTCGACAAGTGTTTTTTGGGGACATAATGGTCGCGTATAGCACCTACTTAGACAAGGTAAACAAAACTAGATGCATTGTGCATCCTGACATGACAGACAATGAAGCCATGATGATAGTCACACTGACTATCCCTACACAACTTGTCTAGAAACATGCATAGAAGATCTTGTCAGGTAATGGGATATCCATTACAATTTTTAATATATTGTCAAAAACAGTATATGACCGTGGTGATTGTGATTGGATTATATCCCTCAACGAAACAAGTATTGTGGAAAAAGTTCTCACGATTTGTTCAGAATATTGTTTCATACCAGACACAAAAATCATCCAACTTGCACAAAGCAACAACACTTACCCAATCAAAACCATTGGTGCAACTTTCACACTCGCGAGAAAAGTTGGATCGCAACACATTCTTCATATAAAAGATGGAGAGTCAAACAACGACAAGGAAATGGTATCGTTCTCCATATCCAGTTTTGTCCTTTACTTTCGTATGCTCATATATCTCAGTTATGTTACACAACTATTACACTATTCCATGTTGCACCTGCAATTGTTCGACACCTATTCAAATTTATTTTCCTCAATGGAACAACAATTGCATAAAGGGAAATTTCCATTTATGCTCTTAAAAAATATAACAAAGAAAAGAGATGTTAAAGAAAGGATCCTTCGCACAACCCAAGAAAAATTTGTAACAGAATTACGAACAGACATAGTAGAGGATCTCAAGAAACTAACTAGCTTGAAAACTATTGTGTGTATACATCTACAATTCCATCCACACTTTTCTCATAAAAATTGCCTTGAACAATTTTCTGCAGTTATTTTGTTGTACACTTGTATATTATATTTTTCAATATATTAACTATTATGCTCACATGCGTAGGTCGAGGGTGTTTTGGTTGCAGTGAATGCGTACTCGACCCCCTTCAATCTTGTATGTGCCAAATGAAATTCTCCTTCTTCTACCTCTTCTTTCATGAATGATGGCACAATTGATTGCCTACAATGCAGTAAAAAATGCCTTACATATATAGACATTTCCTCAACGCTGCCATGCGAACCCTCAACAACATAATTGTACATTGTACAATTAGACAACCTCTATTACAAGATGTGCTTCCTGGGTTAGCATAATTTCCATATGAAGTATACCTATAGAAAAAGGAAAACATTGTCTACAAGTTACACTATTGTGTCCATAGAAAATTTAAATTAAATGAGGACAATGCCATACTGCATATCGGTTGAACCAAAAAAAAAAATTCATATCAAACATTGACAAGAAACAAAACAATCTCATCTATATATGTCCATGCTACCCAATGAGGATATGAATAGAGTTTTGTAGTGCCATGGAAAATTGAACTGGAAGTGCATAAGATTGTTCAGTATAGGAATGAGAAGCACGAGGATAGACCTCATACAAAGTATCCAACTGTGAATAAATTAGGTCCATCCTTTGAGCCATCAATATGGCTTGCTCCTCTAAATAGAACCATCAGGAATTTTCAATAATATTGCAAATTTGGCATTGCTCAAACTCCATTAAGTTAAATGTTGACACTCTTTTCCAGAACTAGTAATGTTAGAACATTGTCAAGTCAACATGATCTTGGTCCATAGTGCTATCAGAAGCAAATGTTCATAGTGATCTTGGTTCATAGTAATATAGTAATCGACAGATTTATTGGTGCCCATTTGGGGATTTGGTTATAGATGGGATACAATGCCCAATCTCCGCTGATTTTTTCATGTCTTGTGTTTGGCAAACTTTTGTTCATGTGCTTTCGTACTGTACTTCAAGGTTCTCATGGACCTTATTTTTGAATTATGGTTGGATGATAGATTCAGGATCTTATCATTTTTTCTATGATATTAAAGAATATAGAAGGCATGCTTTGCCTTTTAATGTAAGCTCTGTGAAACAAATGTAATATGTAGTTCATTTTAGCACTTTTACTTGATCGATGAAATTACCAAAATTCTTCTTCAGAAATATTATGAAATAACAAGATATATGTTAGGTGAAGTCCAATGGGACTATGATATCAACCACATAAAATTAAAATTAAAATTCATCTTTGTTATACATATGGTGAAGTTGATAGTACAATAGTTTTACTTGAACAACCCTCCATTGATTTTTCTATAGCTTTTCGATGCTTCTCTTATGCAAACACATCCTGTAAAGTATAACCATGACTCACTTTCTTTATTCCTTGATTGAAGAGCATGTTCACCTGTCTAATGCACTTCATAGTTACTGTTAAGACCATCATGGGGCTTTGTTAAGACCAATTACCACTTCCGAAAATTGCCCTCCCCTTTCTTTTTCCCCTCTACTTTCCCTTTCTGGTTACTAAGTCATTTTTCAGAAAATTTCTAAGTGTGCGGGTTGGCAGATTCATGCGTTCATATTTCCACTGATGCTTTTATATCACTAGTTCGACCTACCTCTTCCCCATTCCATACTCAAGAAATTTTTCGATCGTGGGTTCTCAGCCAGGAGGGCTCAACATTGTGCTTCCATTGTTCCGCCCCCTGCAAACAACACCCAGACTTCCCCGATATACAAATTGACAACCAAATTCCCCTTTCTTTTTCTCCTCTACTTTCCCTTTCTGGTTACTTAGTCATTTTTTTTAATGTCTCATGCTTTTATATCATGATTTTGACCGACCGCTTCCCCATTCCATACTTGGCCACTTTTTCCATCGCCGATTCTTGGGAAGGCTTGCTCAACATTGCGCTTCCAATGTTCTGGGACCTACAAACAACACCCAGAGTTCCATGATGTACAAATTGACCGTCGAAGTACGTCGTCATGCCATGTTCCATGTTACACATTTTGCAGTCAAAAGTTCAGAGACATACAATTTGACCATCGGGCCCTCACGTCTCCTGAGTATAACTTGTGACCCTATTTTGAAGCCCGACCAACCTCTTTCCATACTTGGCCATTTCTTGGATTCTCTTTCGTGGGTGGTCAGGTTGGTGGCTTCACGAAATGTCCAATGCTTAATCGCTCTTTGTCATCCCCTCCACCTTCACACTTCTTTCTAGATATGAAATTATTAAGCTTTAGTGCTAACATCTCATCATGAAGGAACCGTTAATATTGTCATTAATGTCTGAAAGGTTGGACATTAGATAGAACATTCAATTCCATTTCATACAATTTCAAACCAACATTCAATTCCATTTGTAATGTAGATAGAACAAAGCAACACCAATTCACGATGTGGGAGTTGGGGCCTTGCCCAAGAAATTTCGTTCTCATCTCAACCTTGCTGAGCGAACGATCTCTTATTTCCCTCTCGCTTCCTTGATTCCTTCACTCCAAAATGAAACATTTTATTGGTTGTCCATCCCCTGGCCTCTATTTGAGCACTTTTACTTTATTAATGAAATTACCAAATTTCTTCTTTGCAAATATTTTGAAAAAAAATGATATGTGTTAGCTTAAGTCAAATGGGGCTATGAAATCAAACACAATATTAAAATTCAAGTTCAACGTTTTTATACTTACGGTCAAGTTGACAGTACAATAAGTTTATTTCTAGATATGCAAGTATTAAGCTTTATTGCTAACAACTCATCGTGTAGGAAGTTTAATACTTAAAATAATATTTCAAGGCATTAAACAATGTATCAAAAACAAAATTACTCCCACAGGTTGCAATAAAAACAAATCTTCAACAAAACATTGGTTGATGCACCCCAGCCACCTGAAATGACCAATAGCACAATCTACGAAATTGACCTCCCTATTATCGAATCAACAAAGATGAATATTATGGGATCAAAGAATTTTTTTTGTGTGTGAGAATTGAATTGGAAAAACTTGTTACTTATTCTACTTTTTTAAGGCCTTATCATAGTAAGAATGCAAACTTATCCTAGCCCAATGTTATCTACAAAATCCAAACATCAACAACGCTTGTAAATCAACTATACATAGTTATACGCAAAAATCAAGTTATAATTTATATTTGCATTTGCTTACACCCTTTTTAATGATACACGCACAATAGAAAACGAGTATGTGGATAAAATATTGGACTAGAAAATGATGATTTTGCAACAATGGGGCTTGTTTGAGACCAATTCTCGCTTACAAAAATTGCCCTCTGCTTTTCTATTTTCCCACTCTCTTTTATCCCCTTCTTTTCCCTCTTCTATACTTAACTGAATTCCCCTTTATTTTTCTTCTCTACTTTCTCTTTCTGGTTACTTAGTCATTTTTTCGAAAATGTCTAACCGCGCAGGCTGGCAGACTCACGGGTTCACATTTCCACTCATGCTTTTATATCATGACTCCAACCGACTGCATCTCCATTCCATACATAGCCACTTTTTTGATCATGGATTCCCGGGTAGGCGGCCTCTAGATTGCACTTGCATTGTTTCGTGACCTACAAACAACACTCGAACTTCCATGATATACAAATTGACTTCCAGACTCACACATCATCCCCTCTTTCGTGTTTCACATTTTTCACTCAAAAGTTTAGAGACATACAATTTGAGCGGTGGGGCCTCATGTCTCCTGGGGATCCCTTGTCACCCTATTTTGAAGCCCATCGGACCTCTTTCCATAATTGGCCATTTCTTGGGATCTCTTTCACGGATCCTTAGGTTGGCGGGTTCACGAGTTTTATGTGCCCGTTGTAATGTCCCCACTTTGGGACATCATCACAGGGCAGAGACTTATGATGACCATAGTAGCCAGATGGATGTTATAGCGAGTACAGGAGTATTTGAGAGGCATTGTGGGGTCCAGTTGGAATTTATCATCATATTCCATCATTATGAGCCATTCCGCATAGGTTGGCTTTGGTTTCGTTCCATTCCGACGATTTCCATGATTTTGACTATTTTGAGCTATAAGTTAATTAAAATCACTGAAGAGGGCATTTTGGACACATTACTTGGAGGAACCTCTTAGTGTAATAGCTCATTGGAATCAGGAGGAGCAGCACTACAGGATGGGATGGCTAGAAGTGACTTTCAGTGGCCAGGAAAGCCACAAGGAGAGATAAGGATATTTTCAGAGGTA
>JASDQU010684651.1:41994-52688 GCA_032191745.1 Picea mariana
TAAATGATCCTATTCGTCACTCTCCCCAATGGCCTGCTATTCCATCTAAGCTTCCATTAGACATTCCTAAATTTGACGACAAAGTGGGAGAGGACCCGAACAATCACATTATGACTTTTCACCTATGGTGTTTATCCAACTCGTTGATGGATGACTCTATTCGTTTATGTCTTTTTCAACGAACCCTTACTGGTTCTGCTGCGAAGTGGTATATTGAATTGCCACGAGGTTTCTTCTCTGATTTCAACACCCTAGCTATGGATTTTCTTACACATTACCAGTTACCGATCTGTTATGATATTGGGACTGAGATTTTGACTTCCTTCAAACAAACTAAAGGCACTCATATATCGGATCATATCCATGAGTGGCGAAGGAGACAACATCTCATTAAACTTGAACTCCTTGATCAGTTACTGGCATAATGGTTTACAAAATCATTTGTGAATGAAATTGGTAAGGAAATTTCCATGGGTGGTGTTGTCATGGAAGAGTAGGCTATAAGTCGTGCTCAATATCTTGATCTCATTTATTTGCAAATGGGAACACTTTATGATTTATTACCTGAGTTACCTCGTCCTGGTACTTCCAGCACTTCAACTACTCCAGCTGCCTCACATGCAGCTGACGGTGTGATTGGTACTGCCCAAGCCCAATCACATTCTGTTTCAAGCACAAACCCTAAGTCTGCTTCTTCTAATGTTCAAAATGCTCCGTCTTCTGCCACTCCCACTGGTAAAACTTCTAAGGTGAATGCCGTTCAATCTACCCCGACCGGTAAAAATAAATCGAAAAAAGGGAAAGGCAAGAATAAGGAGGGAAAAAATAATAATCAAGCAGAGCAGCCTAAAACTACTCCTGTTGATGATCAGGATAAGCGCAAACCCTGATACCCTTTCCTTATCTGTGGTGATGATCACTACAGGAAGGATTGTCCACGACGTGCTGAGGTCACTAAGTTCCTTCAGGGAACCCCGAAACCATCTACGCTGGTAGTCTTGTCACAACCCTTCCCATCTCAACAACAGGCTCAGTTGGTCATTCATGACCAAACATCTACTTCTACCACATCATATGTTTTGATGTGTACTGGTGATTCTAAGCAGAACAACGTTGCACTCACAACTCGAGCCAAAGATTATACTCCATCTAAGGAGAAGGTTGACGATTTACCTCTTGCTTTGGTACAACCCTCTCCATCGACTCCACCTACAAATGGTCCTCTTCATCTCGAACGATCGAGCCTCGACACAGTTCTGCGACCCCCCCCTAAGGGTGTCGTTCAGAAATCGGCTTTCAATCCTCATGCTCGTGCGGCTCAGAACTACAAAATTGTTGAATATCTAGCCCAGGCACCTTTAGCGATGTCAGCCCTTGAAGTCCTTCAGTCTTGTCCTGCACAACGAAAGGCTCTGTTGAAAGCTATAGGTGGAATTGACCCAACCGATACGAATTTAATAGTCTTTGATTTGGAAGATCATATTCCAAGGTTACCCCCTCAACTCGCATTCTAGATACAAGTTGTTGTCTTTGACAAGAATATTTTCTGAACTGTTATCGACGAGGGTGCCTCGACGTGTGTAATGTCTCTTGCTTGTTGGAAAGCCATTGGTTCTCCTCCTTTGAATGAATCACAAAATACTCTTAAAGCCTTTAATGGATCTAGTTTTAAGCCTTATGGTGTTCTTCCTTCGTTGCCAATTAAACTAGAAGGTAAGACGGTCCAAGTTGAAGTGGAAGTCTTTGATGCTCCCCTTGATTATAATCTTCTACTTGGCCGCAGCTGGATCGATTCCATGCGCGTCGTTGTGTCAACACTTTTTCGTGTAGTACGTTTCCCTCATCAAGGAAAGGTTGTCACTGTTGACCAACTCGCCTTCTTCAATTCCGATACTCGTACTGGCAACGTACCGTTTATTGCTAAAACCCCGTCGGGTTATGAGAATGTCGGTGTAGGCCTTTTAAAGGACTCCTCGTTAATGGGTACTTTCCCCATTCCTCCGCTTGATGTTCCACGCCCGTTTGTCGCTTCTATCAACATGATTTCCACCATGCCTCATGAACTTCCTGTGTCTTCCAACCCTTGGATAATCCCTGATCCTAGAGATCATCTTCGTTTCGGCGACGCAATGCCGTTAAGTCCGGTTGAATCCGCTTATCAGGCCATTCAATCGGTAACACTTTCTACTTCTTCTCTTGATGAGTTGTCTCCCAATCTTTTTCTTGTTATCTTTCCCACTGACGAGATGATCATGTCCGTCATGGAGGACACCCCTTGGGATGATGGGCATCATCGTTCCATACTATTTCTGGAACAACACACTCTTGAGAACTACCAACGTATTTCAACTCCATCGACCGTTGTTGTCATCTCGACTGTTCTCGGGTCTACATATGATGTGTTTGCCGAAGGGAACCTCAGTAATATCTCTCCAACGATTCCCATTGACATATCCATTAAACCTGGAATCATAAAAAATGTCCATATTGGAGCTTCTTGTTCCCAAGACAAAATAGTCACCTATACATCCATGTTCAAAGAGTTTCGTGACATATTCGCACGAAGCTATGAAGAAATGCCAGGTATCGACCCTGCAATTGTTGTACATGAGATAAAGACATACCTCGGCGTTAAACCCATCCGACAACGCCTTCGTCTAGTTCACCCACGTAAAGTAGCTACTATCAAACTCGAAGTTGAGAAACTTCTGAAAGCCAGCTTTATTTATCCCGTGGCTTTGACGGAATGGGTTTCCAATCTTGTTCCGATTGACAAGAAAGGAGGCAGTATTCATGTATGTGTTGATTATAGGAATATTAACAAAGCTTGTTCAAAAGATAACTTTCCAACCCCTTTTGTCGACTAGATTGTCGATGACCATGCTGGAAGTGAAATCTTCTCTCTCATGGATGGTTTCTCCGGCTATAATCAAATTAACATCGCTCCTGAGGACCAACATAAGACTGCTTTTATTTGTCCTTGGGGTACTTTTGCCTATAGGAAAATTCCCTTCGGTCTTAAGAACGCTAGCGTGATGTTTCAACGTGTTATGTCTTATGCTTTTCATGATATAAAGCATATCGTTCAACCCTATTTGGATGATTTACCAGCTCATTCTTTGCGCCAAGTCGATCACCCCACTCATCTCTGAGCCATTTTCGTTCATTGTCGGTTCTATCGTATACGTTTAAATCCTCATAAATGCATTTTTTGCGTAGAATCTGACTGTCTTCTAGGTTTTATCGTTTCGCGTCAAGGGATCCGGGTGGATCCTATTAAGGTTGATGCGATTCTTAATCTCCCTCCTTCTACACTGCATCAGTTGCAAAGTTTGCAGGGGAAAGCAAACTTTCTTCATCGTTTCATCCCTAATTACATCGAGATCACTCGTGGTTTTACGTGGGTACTAAAGAAAGATTCAGAGTTCGTCTGAGATACCATTGCAAACAATGCTTTTGAATTTTTGAAGTTGTCCCTCACGCGAGATCTGCTTCTCTTTTCTCCTGATTACAGTCATGATTATTTCCTTTATCTTGCTGCCTCAGAGTACACTATTGGCATGGTTCTTGTCCAAGAGAATGATGTGCACGATGAACATGTTATTTATTACTTGAGTCGAAGTCTCACATCAATTGAAATCAAGTATCAACATGTTGAAAAACTGGCCTTGGCTGTCGTTCAAGCCGTCCAACGCTTCCGGCATTATATCCTCTCACGAAAGACTACAATGATTTCTCATTGCAACCCTATGCAACATATTTTGACGCGTCAATTGCTAGGGGGAAAATACTCCAAATGGATTGTCATACTCTAGGAGTTTGACTTGGAATTCGATCGTGCCACGTCTAAGAAATCCTTAGTTTTTGTTGAGTTGATATGTGATTTTCTTCACTCTGCCACGAAAAATGTAGTAGTGGATTCATTACCTGATGAATCTCTTTTCCTTATTGGCACTGATGATATTTGGTATGGGGATATCATTATATATCTCCAAACCCAAACTTTCCGCCCTGCTTTGTCTAGTCCTTGTCTAGTCCTGAACGACGTCCCATACGCTGTCAAGCTCGTCAATACATTATCCTCGGGGATACTCTTTACTGTCGGGGAATTGACTCTATTTTTCGATGTTGTCTAACGTTTGATGAAGCCAAGAAAGCGCTGAATGACTGCCATTTCAGAGCATGTGGTGGTCATATGTTTGGGTATGCTACTGCCCAGAAGATCTTACGCGTAGGGTATTTTTGGCCTTCTTTGTTTACCGACTGCATTACTGTTATTCAGAAATGCCATGCCTGCCAGACCTACAATCAGAAAATTCAGTCACATCCTGCTCCTCTTCATCCTGTGGTCTCAGTTGGTCCTTTTGCAAAATAGGGCATTGATTTCATGACATGTCACTCTCACTCGGCCAGGGGGCATGGTTACATCATTGTAGCTGTTGATTACTTTACGAAATGGGCCAAGGCGATGCCGACATTCGATAATACTGGAAATACTGTAGCTTTGTTTCTTTTTAATCACGTCATAGCTCGTTTCGGTGTTCCCCAAGCTATAGTTACTGATCACGGTAGCCACTTTAGGAATTTTATGATTTCTGAACTTACAGAGAAGTTGGGTCTTCGCCATCATAACTCAACACCCTATTATCCACAAGCTAATGGCCAGGTCGAAGCGATCAACAAAGTTCTCATAACTATGCTTCGACGGATGATATGACTTCATAAAACAAGTTGGCACACAATGTTGTTTTCGGCATTGTGGACATATTGGACATCTGTCAAGTCCGCTACTGGGTTTACGCCTTTTCGTTTAGTCTATGGTGTGGAAGCCATTCTTCCTATAGAATGCGAGATACCCTCTCTAAAGCTAGCTGTTGAGCTCCTACCCAACACTTATACCGAAGAAGAACGTCTATTGTATCTAATGCGATTAGACGAAACTCGACGTGATGCCACCCTAGTAATAGAAGCCCAGAAAAAGCGTGTCAAAGCCCAATATGACAAGCATGTCAAGCCTCACGTTTTTTCTGAAGGTGATCTTGTTCTTCTCTATGAACATAATCAAGATTTGTTAGGAGCTGGGAAATTCGAACCCATGTGACGAGGGCCTTATATCATTCGTCGAGTTTTGGAAAAAGGAGCATATGAGTTGGTAGATTACGATGGTATCCCTCTAAGTGAACCCAGGAATGGGTTGTACTTGAAGAAGTACTATGCATAAATCATCTGTGCACAAGTACCTTGTATTTTAATGTATCATACTTTGTGTGTGTTACTATAGTTTTCTTTGGTCGTTATCTGGTCTTTCCCTTATGTGACGTTGTGTTTGATCTCCAGATGTCAGAGTCTTCACTACCCTATATTGGCTTCACTGATGGTGCTAGCTATAGTACTCAGAATCTTGCTTCCGCTGCATGGGCAATCTATGCCCCAACAAACAAACTTGTATCTTTACGAGGGGTATGTCTCGGTCGTGCGACCAACAACATTGCAGAGTATAGCATCGTTATTGAATTATTGGTTGATGCTATCTCGCTCGGAATTCATCATTTGGTTGTGCGACTTGACTCGCAACTTGTAGTACTACAGTTAAGTAATATCTACTCTATTCGAAGTCCTACTTTATTATGGATGTATTTGCGAATTCGCCTCTTGGAACGTTATTTTGATCACATTGAATATCAACATATTCCTAGATGTCTAAATACATTAACAGATGCATTGGATAATTATGTATTGGACAGACATTTGAATCATTTATAAATCAAACACATCAAAATTCACACAATATAAAGTAAACCGGTAGAAGCCATCTGTATATATAATGATCAAAAGAGTTTTTTACAAAAGTTTGTTTGAAGACCAAAATGTCAAAAATGGAAGCTTATAGCTTCTACAAAGTGACGTCATGGATGACGTTCACGGTAACACACGAATGCCCTAGCAACCCTACAGAGCAGCCGACTCATAGACGCTGATACCCCTATAGTATGACGCTGATCGTGTCGTGGAACCTATTTCAGAGTCATATATGGAATGTCTGTAGTCATGCCCTCTAGATTCTGTTCCACTACTTGGTAATCCTCAGCATATTGTGGTGCTACCACTACCTCTCCTTGCCGCTAGATGGGAGAAGTGCCGGGAGGTTTGTAAGGTTCAACATCTGTGTTATCAACAAACAATTTTGTATTAGTCTTTGGACAAACATATAAAACAAAAACATTTGAATATGATAAAAATTCAAAAACATTTAAAAAGAGAAAATGTGTGTGCTTCTTACCAAGGTCCCCCCACTGAGCGTCCTCAGGCAATGCCAAATCCGGATCTCCTCGAAAATCTAGCCCATCATAAGCGTAGTCATCAACCATCAACATCTGTGGTTGAAGCCAGTCAAAGAACGTATCATCATATTTGATGATAGGTCCTGCTACGTGCCGGGCCATGATCCGACACCATCTCAACATCCACGGATCTCTAGGAGCCGGTAAATTCCACTCCACCTATAGCCTCAGTAATGGGACCCACTCTAGGAAGAAGGATACCAACAAAGATCCATACCCGAATTGCTTCAGGTCACCCCTCCTACATTTTGTTAATTGCCTTTTTTATACTGCGCAGCACTGCATCTGCCCAGTTGAACACTCGAGGCTCAGTACACTCAATGGCATACTGGAAGTAACTTTGTAATTCCATATGCAGAGCAGAACTCCCAGCCATCTGAGCTATAGTGAAAAGGATAGTATGGAGGGTCAAGTCTTGTACCCCCTAGATAGCCACTTTTCCTTTCTTTCTCTTGACCTCGGGTACGCAGTGTAAATGACAGTACTCACTCATCGGTATCCCACCACCTCTACTACCGGTCAGGCTCACMTAGTATCCTCGTTGGGACAATCCGGTCAAAAAGTAAATGYCCTCAATGTCTAAGGACAATATGTGGACCCCCACACGAAACACCTGCTGATCTGGGTCCCACATATAGACCATGTACTCTAATAGTTTGACTTGGGCCATCATGCCCAGGATGCGAAAGTATTTCAAGAGCCCGCAGTTTCTCAAAGCAGCTATGGTAGGAGGATGATTCTCGACCATTGCATTATCCTCTTAATGTTCCTTTTCACACCACTCAAGCACCATGTTGCTGGTCAATTATCTGCATAAGGAACATAAAAAGAGGATTAATAACTTTTTTCATGCGTTGGATATTTTTCATTGGCTAAAATTTTAAAACATTTTTGGGCTTTGCGATTCTCGCAAGTGCCCTATAGGCACAGTGCGAGAACCTCGCAGGTGGATTAAGGCTCACCTACGAGAATGAATTATTCTCGCAGGCCCCATATGGTCTGCCTGTGAGAATGCCAACGCGCATGTAGGGCTTGAAAAAACAAGTTAAAACTAAACATTTAACCAATGAAATCACAAAACTCAACCATGAAAATGTTAAGGACGAAGAGCTTACCTTAATGTCACAGACGGCTTGTTGAATGGTCTCTTGTAGCTCCCAAAAATTGATGCCAAACTCAGAGGGTAAATGAGAGGTTTTTGGAGCTCAATAGTGAAATGTAAAATGATGTGGTAAACAAGAGTATTTACTCATTTTAATTACTTTTACTATGTCATTTTGGGTTTTTTATGCTTATTTATCGATTAAACCTAATCCCTAATGTCATGTTGAGTGTAATGATTTGTAGGCGTGATGACTTTGATGATTAAATACAAAGGTATGGACATATTTTTAGTCGTTATATCGTATTTTTGTTTGTTTTTATGGTTTTTACATAAAACCTCGAGCGTCATTTTTGTCCGTTCTTGCGCTCATAAATACATGAGAACGTGGTCGAGCATACTTTTATCAATTTTTGGGATCAACAAGGTTATATGAAAAAGGAACCCCCATGGAGTCCGCTTTAATCTCTTTTCAGACTCTCTAAACATGAAAAGATCGCCGAGCGACCTTGCTATTTTCACGCTCGATAAAGTATTTGAAGTATGCATTTGGTGAGCGATAATTTATCTCTTTTTTGGTCTCGTCCAGACTATTTTACAAAAAAGGAACTGAGAGAGTTCTCTTTTAACTGTTTTTCCAAACTCTATAATCTTGAAAAACCTTTGAGTTTTCTATCTCTGGACTCGTTAAACAAACATTGACAGACCCGTGATGGGACCGAACCACTCCTTCTTAGGGTTCGTTAAACATACTCCGAGGGACTCGTCTGAAGGATGAGCTTACATCAACAAGAATATGTTATCCTCCTCAAGCTTGTGTAAAAATAAAGAGGTACTTGCCAGAAATGGTGGGGGAAAATTTGGGAAAGGGATATGTTTTCATCGTCGTATTAATTGGCAGTAAGTGTCGCTCTTGAACATGACACCCCCTATTCATCATTTGAAGCCAGTTTGGGAAATCCATTTGTCTCTCATTCGATTTGATTACAAGGTCATTCCATGTGTCGTCTTTGAGTCAATACTACCAAATCATTGGTCGTGTCGTTCATATGTTCAAGAGAAGTCCATCTGAAACCTATATTGAGTCGGCCATCTGCAGTTATCCATTCTCTCTGTGTCGACCTTCCTTGTGTCCAAGTCCTACTCTGTTTCACCTTCAAAATCTGTTACTCATTTCATGTCATTGATGGGGGATACATCAAGGCCCTCCTGTGATGAGTTTTTTTCCGTCGACTTCAGCTCATTATCCAGAATCAAGACTTAGAAATTATTTGGTACCTTGGAACTTGCATGCCTCAATGGCAGGTTTCCTCGCTTTCGACAGTGGATTTACATCATTGATCCCTGATCGAAAGATTCCATCGGATGTTCGAATTCAACTCATTTATTCACATTTGATAGATTGTACTATGGTACCTTGGGAGTCATTGACATCAATGGTGATTTCCCTTGCACTTGTTAACGGTTTCATCAATGACCGGTAATCAAGTGGTTTCTACCATGTTCGACTTCAACACATGTAATCAAATGGTTAGATTCGTACTTTGGGTGACGACGTTGAAGACCTTGGATATCATCTTTGCAATTCAGGTTGCGATGGAGTATGTATAATTTGTGACACATAGATCCACTGTGTATGTCTCGTGGCTATGTCGTCTTGATTTGAAATTTCTCGCATAGAGCCACAGTGTATTTCGGTGGCTATGCTATATTTTGACGGCATGGATCCACAGTGTATGATTGGTGGCCATGACCCATGTCTATAATATCATCAGTTTGTGATCTGAGTATGGGAATGCCTACCTCAGAATTGATATATATGATATTTTGCAGATGCTTGGTTGTTCGCAGGTTTCCAATTAGATGTGCTCCTGGTTCTTGACACACACATGCAGCTTACAAAGTCTATCGGCTGTCACTAGTTTCCAACCGCATACTTTGGGGGGCATTCTGTTACCCATGATTTTGGTCATCATGATGATGTATGGATGATGGTGTAATCAGGCTCTTCATAAGAACTTTTTCCTGAGAAAAGTTACTTTCTTCTCCTTCCAGAAATATCATTTTTGAAGAAGGTTTGGAGGCTGCTAATACATTTGCTTGCGAGAATGCATGATTCTCGCAGGCTGCCTTAAGCTAGGGTGTGAGAATTTCGCACTGTGTTGAACTGCTAGGGTGCAAAATCTTTCTTAAGCAAGGAAAAAGATGAATTCTCGATGCTTCTAGAAGGGAATCTTCTAGAAGAATGAGATGACATTCGAATGGTTATCCTAGTACTAGATTTCCTGATATTTTGGGATCATTCTTATCCAAGTAACTAATTCATTCTCACCTATATATTGAGGGAATTCTCATGGAAAAGGTTAAGCAAACAAGCAAGAGATTCATTGGAGAATTGGTGAAAAGGATTGTGTGAAGGACTGATGCTACATCAGCTTAAAGACTCCATCAAGTTCATCCAAAGGAGTTGATCTTCTTCATGCAAGTGAGCAAGTGTGTGTGTCAGAGTCAAGGGCCATAGAAAGGAAGTTTGCAACATCAAGGCTCAGGTTGTAATATTTACTTTCTATTAATATGATACAGTAATATGTCCCTTTCCCATAAAGCTATTTCCACTTTATTGTATAACTCCTTGATCATATACATAGATTGATTGTTGAATATATTGTGCTTTCTTCACTTTGGTTGGTTTGTGTTGTCTTGGTCTTGGCTGCACAAGAGCACTGGAGTGAAGCAGGAGAAACAAATACTATAGGAAGTGATTATAAGGTATGTAACTTGTTTTTTCCTCCTAGTTCATTCAATAGTCAAAATCTAGGGAAAGAGTATTATTCTGTCTTGCTTTGTTCTAGATCCAGGTGAATCTAGGGAGATCGGTTTGTGTTCTCCTGAGAAAAGTTACTTTCTTCTCCTTCCAGAAATATCATTTTTGAAGAAGTTTTGTAGGATCCTAATACATTTTCCTGCGATAATGCATGATTCTCGCAGGCTACCTTAAGCCAAGGTGCGAGAAGTTTGCACTGTGTTGAACTGCTAGGGTGCGAACTCTTTCTTAAGCAAGGAAAAAGATGAATTCTCGATGCTTCTAGAAGGGAATATTCTAGAAGAATGAGATGGCATTTGAATGGTTATCCTAGTACTGGATTTCCTGATATTTTGGGATCATTCTTATCCAAGTAACTAATTCATTCTTTCCTATATATTGAGGGAATTCTCATGGAAAAGGTTAAGCAAACAAGCAAGAGATTCAT
>JASDQU010684651.1:53441-74778 GCA_032191745.1 Picea mariana
AGGATTGTGTGAAGGAATGATGCTACAACAGCTTAAAGACTCCATCAAGTTCATCCAAAGGAGTTGATTTTCTTCATGCAAGTGAGCAAGTGTGTGTGTCAGAGTCAAGGGCCATCGAAAGGAAGTTTGCAACATCAAGGCTCAGGTTGTAATCTTTACTTTCCATTAATATGATGCAGTAATATGTCCCTTTCCCATAAAGCTATTTCCACTTTATTGTATAACTCCTTGATCATATACATAGATTGACTGTTGAATAGATTGTGCTTTCTTCACTTTGGTTGGTTTGTGTTGTCTTGGTCTTGGCTGCATAAGAGCACTGGAGAGAAGCAGGAGCAATAAAGACCATAGGAAGCAATTATAAGGTATGTAACTTGTTCTTTCCTCCTAGTTCATTCAATAGTCAAAATCTAGGGAAAGAGTATTATTTTGTCTTGCTTTGTTCTAGATCCAGGTGGATCTAGGGAGATGGGTTTGTGTCCGCACTTATGGATTTATCCAATAACAGGTAGAATCCACCAACCAAGTGCAGGCCTTCCATGAACCTCCTAGCCTTAGACCACACTGCTCAACAACTCAGTAGTGAGTCACCCCCGAGCTGGGACTAAGCTCCACCCCGAGACAAGGAATCCTAGGTTAGGCTGAGGTTACAGGGAAAACAACACACAACCACAGGAAGGGATTCTCTCCCAGGAACCACCCACACTCAGTGCCCACAGACCCTCATTCCCCACATGCTTGCTCCACCCCAAGAGTATACGCCTTCTCTATCACCTGGACAGTCCTTCGGATGCTAACCTCCCTTGCCTTGGGTTACAACAACACACCAGACCGGAAGTCTCCGGGCTCTATGGTAGCTACAGGGTTCCTTCCAGGAGTTCTCTCCTTCCCCTGTGCACTCTCTCGCCTGGAGGGAGTCACTCCCAGGTCCTTCAACCCGTTCTTCCAACTTCAACCACCTCTCTCACCTGGAGAGAGTGTTGTACAAACTAGCCAACAAGTCACACAGGATCAACAACTCTGGATTCTCAGGGATGTGTGACGAGTCATCCACACAGGGGTTGATGCAGACTCCCTGGTTTAGAACAAAGAAGGGATTACCAGCTTTCCCGAACAAACACCGACTCTTTCCTGAAATCAAAACAGGCTTCTCATTCTGGGAATGCACACACCGGTTTTCTCAGAGCCAGACACAGACTTTTGAATCACAGGGATGCACGAAGGTTCTCTACAGGAGTCAAGTTGGTCGTACTATCCAAGGCTCCGTACACGTTCAGACAATCGGGTCGAATGGAGGAGGAACCCTTCTCACGGCTCACCCTGGCCATTTTATTCGCATGCATCAGGGTTGACACTTGTCACCCATGGAATTGCATGTGTTCCACCAGCACGCATCACCCTTGTACATCCTTCCTTGCCAAAAACTTAGGATAAAACATAAAATGCACATGTCTTTTTTGGGATAATATTAAAATATTATTCCTAGGCTTAAGCCCCTTAGGCTTATCCCCCAGGCTCAACACTTAGTCCCTTTCCCACCTTCCATCCCCTAATTCCTTGCCCACTCTGTGGATGCTCAGTCCCCCTTCACTCATTCATCGTGGTCGGTCTGCACTTGGTGGTGTTTACAACTTTATTAAATGTTTTTTCATATATACAAGTACAAAATCAGGCCCTGGGCCTCCAACCCTTAGGCTCTCTGGCCTAACAATCACATAAGCCCACCGACTTATACAAACTTGGCTTACTAGCCTATAACATATATTTACAATTCATTTGATACATCAGATTTACAACTGGGCTCGGCCTTGGGGACATTACACATACAATATGGCCTAACAACACTCCAAATGGTGAAAAGAAAATGCACTTCTTTAGGTTTAAGGAAATCTGACACTGCCCGCACTTGTCCAACATTAGCCTTAAACATTCGATATAATTTTTCAATAAACTAAAGATAGTCCAATCATCAAAGTATGCTTCTAGAAACTTGTGTAGAAACTCCTTGAATGCTTCGACCACCACCTTGGAAAAGATGGCTRGGGAATTCTTCAATCCAAACTACATTACTGTATATTGGTAGGATCCCCAATATGTGGCAAAGGTGGCCTTATGGTGATCTTCCTTGGCAATCCAGATMTGATGGTATCTTGAAAATTCATATGTAAAAGAATATACCTCATGGCCTCCTACATTATTTAACACCTTATCAGTGAATGGCATAGGGAAGGGGTCATGCAAACAAGCATCGTTACACTTCCTGAGATCTACGTAGATCTTGATCTCTCCTGTCTTCTTGTCTTGTACCACCATAGGGATAATCCATTTTGATTCTTCGACTTGTTCTATAATCCCTGCTTCCAACATTCTGTCAAGCTCAATCTTCACTTTCTCCTTATATTTAGGGTTCAATCTGTAGGATCTCTATTTGACTGGTCTTGCATCTAGTTTCAAAGGGATTCACATCTCTCCCATAGGCCCTTTAATGCCTTTCATATCAGTGAACTTGATTGGAAACAAGTTCTAATACTCATGTAGCAATTCTGTGATCTTGTCAATAGTGGCAGCATCCCAATAACCTCCAACATTTGCAAGCTTCAATGTTTTCTCTGTTCCAATATTGACTTTATTGATCTTGATCGACTGTCCAATAAATGGTGGTGCAACTCCTGGTCCTTCCACATCTCTCTGGCCTTCTATTTCTGTGATGTTTACCTTCCTAGGATCATCGTCTTCATCAGTATTGATGTTGTAACAACCTTGCAGTTTATGGAGAGGTGCAGTCCATTCATCCTCTTCTTGTTCCAAAGGGAGGATGGGTGCCCCCTCGAACACTTTTTGTATTACAACCTGTAATGCTTGATCTATTGTAGGATATTGGCTTTCAAATAAAAAGGTGGTAACAAAGTTTTGAGTCATACCTTCCCAATCTGCAATGATGAGGCACAACTCTGCTTGAAGGTACCAGTTGATAGGGATTGTGTCCAGCGTGTTGACGGATTTTTGCACCCACTGCTCTTGAGGAATATTTCTCCATGCTTGCTCGCAACTTCGCACATGGTCCTTCGGACAACTCTGACCCTTGTATCTAACTTCATAGCCTTCTACTTGTGCCGAGAATCATGTTGTCATCAGAGTATGACATTGTACCCATTCTGTAATTTTATTTTTGTGTGTCCCCCACCATCTTGGTAGTGTGGCTTTTAGGGCCTCATCCATTGCCAAAAATTGTTTTTGCATTGGTACACTTTCTTCAAAGTCTGACAAGAAGGTTTCTAAAGGATTCATATCATCAAAGGTGGGTAAGTTACTTACTGTTGTGCTGATCCAACATACTTCTCTGGTTAATCTAGCGCATCTCCTTGTAGATACTTTGTATAGTTTGTTCTACCAGTTCTCCATTGCTTCTTTTGAATCTGATGAACATGCATTGTCACTTCGCCAACTCAAATTTCCATCAGCCGTAGGATTAATGTAATCCTGATGTCTGGCTGTTAATTTGTATATGTTTTCCAGTTCATATGCACGGTCTTCTTCTTGGTTGGCTATGTGTATCGTTGACCTTCATTGGGATCTAAAGGTGCGATGAACCTAAGGCCATATCCTTCAAACACCATTTGTCTTTTCTTTAAATTGACCACAGTGGAATTATTGAAAGCCCAATCAATTCCTAACAACGCAGGGTAAGGACAACTATCATCAACTATCTCAATTACCTCAAAGTCTACAAATGTCCTCACTTCAACGATGTCCATAGGGACATGTTCCAATCTTCCAAAGGAGCTTACATCTTGCTAATTAGCCATCCCAAGTCTGATAGGGTAATAGATCAAATTAGGTTTTCCTATCAGTGCCCAACTTTGCTTCATCATGACATTGACCTCCGACCCTAAGTCTAGGACCACATAGTCTATATCATACTCTCCAACTTGAGCATTCATGTGTAGTTCCTTATTTGTCCTTCTCTTCTTGGATAGTTGATGTAATTATTTATTCAGTAAAGGATCTACCCTTCCTATCTCATATTTTCTGACCAAATTTTGAAGTTCTTGTATGGATTTCTCATCTTTAATCAACTCTATAAACGTATATAAGAAGTTGACAATTTTGCTTGCCTCTTTTCCATCTCTGGGCGAAGTAGAATGATCAAATGCCAGAGGCATTCCACATTCTCTTACTTATGGTCATGTCTTCGATGAAGAACCTTGGTCTCCCCTGGATTCTCTTCTTGCCTCCTCAAACATTTGTTTTTCTTTCTTTGCATCAAAAGTTTGTGTCTTCTCTACTGCTTTCCTGACTCCTGATTCTTCTGTAGTATTTCGTTGGATCATTTTGTCTTCTTCTAAAAAAACACCTCCTCAAGTGATAAAAACCACTCTAGGGTCTGCTCTGCGAGGTTCTTCTTTTATTAATTGTATTTGTGGGCTCTCCTGAGGTCCCCGTCTGTCCTAAAGTTTAGCCAACAATGCCAGACATTCCTCGATAACATGCTCAAAGGAGTTGCAATAGCTGCAAGTGGTAAAAGGGTTCTGATAGTCCCTTGCCAAGTGTCCTAGCTGTGCACAGTTATACCATATTATCTATCCTCGACCTCGACCCATATCTCCTCCTCTTCCTCTTCCTCAGAATCCACCACGAGGGTTGAAGTTTCCTCTCTCGGGAGAGTTATACTGCGTAGTGTTTCCTTATTATTCTACTTCACCTTGGATTTTGTATATATCCCTTGACCTTTCATGCATGAGGTCGTAAGCCCTACAATCCCTATCATCATTCCCCATGGACTTACAGAATGTGCAATACAAATTTGTGGGTGTTTGAACATATTTTTTCATCTAATAGCACTCAGGGCGATGTCTATTTCTACATACCTTGCACCATGGTAGGGTAACTTGATTCAAGGGGATCAGAGCTCTAGAGGCCAAGTATTCATGGAATAGGGGACAATGCTCCTTGTCATGGCCTTCTGATTTGCATTTGACACACCATGTATCTTCCCTTTTGTATTTTCCCTTGTCTTTCTTCATATCTTCGACCTGCAGAGACAAACTAGTTAGCTGGCTCAAGATTTGACTCATACCCGAGCTGGATTCTCCCATAGGGGCTGATTCTAGCTTCATGGAGATCTCTAGTGCCTCAACCTGCAAAGAAATCTTTTGTTGCATCATAGGAAATCTGATGTGTGGTAAGAGAGCAACAATGAACCATTCCTTATTCTTCTCGTCTAGGATCTAGAAACTCAAGTGGCCCGTGAAGGTTTTAAACCTCTGATCAAACTCCCATACCGGTTCTGCTATTCTCTACTTGATTTATTTTAGTTATGTAATGCACTTTGACTTCAACTTGGGTTTCTTGAACTCGGCAATCAACGCGTTCTTGATCTCATTCAGTGGTTTGAAGGTGGGTAACCTCATATAATCTTCTATAKATCTTCCTAGGTTTCCTTACTAAGTAGGTGTTGGGCTACTAGTGACAATGCTTTGAACACTCAGGTGACTCTGATTACTCTGATTTCTTAACRTTGCTGAATCAACAGGAGGAGTAATAGTACTTACTTCAACAATCTGCGCAGTTTCTGAAGCTTCTATCTCTTCCCAGTGAGGTTCTTCAGTTTTCCCTTCCTCTGGCCCAACAGACTCTGAATACTCTTTGTTGGTCAGATCTTCCTCTTCTCCACTGTAGAAACCCTCATCCACGTAGTTCTGCTTAAACATGTTCACAAGAGGAACTTCTTTGAACACTCTCCCACTGTGCGTATGTCCARCCTYTGTGTTGCTATCGCTGTCTGAGTTCTTGAACATTATCTCTTCAATCCAGYAGAGTACTGTACCTTCAAGATGTTCTTCTCATGTAATAGCATATTGATATTCAACTTCAGAAAATGTAAAAATTTTCCTCTAGGTCCCTTAAATAAGTATCTCTCTGCTTGGCTATACGATTCTACTCTGTCAGCAACAAAATTGATGATATGCCCTCCAATGGTACTATCAAACCAGTGATCTACTGCTCTTGACATGACATTATCAACTCTCTTGACCCTCTTGATCAAAGCCGACGTCCAAACCGCAGGTGGCCTAGCTCTGATCTCAAACTGGGTATCTGCTAGCCTAGCTAACCACTTGTATAGCTCCTTATGAATCCCTCCAAAGAAAATATCATGTATATCAGTAAAGATATATCTCTCCAACCAATATTTTGTACTAAGATTAGGGTTCTTGTTATGGACTTCAACGAAGTCCTTTTCTTGATCCTCTATCCACTTCTAAATCTTTGTCTTTGATGGAAACCACCTTGACATTCCCTCAATAAGATTTCAGTCTCGACAATGGAACCATTTGTTGGCACAGGGGCAGACCTAGGGTTCAACTCCAAGAGCGAACCAACAAGCCCTAACTATTGGCCCTTTCGGCAACACCTGCGAGGTAGATGCAGTCTCACACGAAGTAGATATTGGGGGGGTTGCAAGACAGAGATGTCTACAACCAAAGGGAATACCAAGTGGATCTAATACAAAAGCAATGCAACATTTATATATCATTTACCAGTTCATATCTACTCCGCACAACTATCTATTAGATCTAACACAGTAATGCAATAACAATATACCAAATGACAAAGAACAGAGCATCAATCACACACACAACACATGATATACGTGGTTCACCCTCTCTCTAGGGCTACGTCCAGATAACTATTCTTTATAATATATTAAGATGAAGCATACAGTTCTTGTCTGCGCTCTCAGCTAGCAGATCTTCTTTCTTATCTTCTCTATCTCTCCCCTTCTTGCGCACCCAGCTGCAAGACTGATCTTTGCACCCAACTAAAGATATTACAATACCAGAAGGCTCTACACTCATCACTTCTCTCTCACACAATCATACTCACTCGATCACACAATAGTAATGAATCCTCAACCAACTTAGTACCAACAATAATAACAACCAACCATCCCAGGTCCTTTAGACCTCCATTTATACATTACAATAGCCCACTGACAGACTTAGGTTGAGACCTAAGTGTCAAAACCGTAGATACAAAAACCCTAGGTGTATAAAACCCTATGTCAACTTGACCCACATTTTCAGGGCTTTGCCAACCAATCTTTCTTTCCTTCTTGCGCGGTGCTCCAAAGCATCCAATGGTGCCTTTTTCTACTTTCTGAGTTGTCCACGGTCCATCTTCCTTGTTGATCTGTCATCCTTGATCTCCTCGTCCAACGTCTTGATTTCTCTTACTTCGCTCCATCTTTTATGCTCTTTTGCTTACTTAGACCTAGTAACAGTCACTGTGTCTTCCATGTAGTTTGCATTTTGCCTTTTCTTCCTTGATCTTCGCTTGCTTCCATAACCAAGGGCCAACACAAAGTTATTTCCTCTGCAATTTTTTTTATATATTTTTTTAAGTTAGAGACATGTCCTGGCATCTATAAAACAAAATGATCTATCGTTAAGCGGGTAAAACTATTGTTGGGGAAGAACACATGAAGGAACTATACATGGTTTCACCTTGTTGTAAACCCCTATAACCTTTGTTGGTACCCCTTTGAGAAGTACCACATTAGACATCATTTGTACATGGAATTTCACTCCCACATAACCTCGGGTACTATATTGAGAGTACCATAAGTATCCCGAAGCCATTCGTAGATCATCCAATCAACCTTCTGACTGCTATACTGGCACCGAGAATAATAATAAGGAAAACTACTCTCACGTACCTGGGTAATCGAGTAGTATGAATAAGGGTACAATTAACCCTCCTTAGTTAGAGCCCTAAGATATTTGGTCAAGTACTACTACTAGACCCTGCAAGTATATAATATAGCTATAACATAAGTCACTCTCTTGTCCTTAGGAGTCCTCAAAACCCTAACCCTTGCTTCCAAAATAGAACATAATAGAAACAATGTTGAAATTTCGCACATCCAGTGTGGGCAACCCTTCTTCCTACATCCAAGGTGCGAAATTCCTACACAATCTGTAGTATTAAGAATTTGGGCATTTTGTCACTGCAGTATTATTCAAACTATAGTATAATTCCATAGGAGTAAAAATAAAAATAAAAATGAATTGTAAAGTGGTCCCACCAACACCCTTATCTGGGACCTATCCCACTGGATTCCTCTCTTTGCACTGATTGTCATTTTACCCCTCTCTCATAATCATTTTTTTGGTGGACCCATCCACCCTCTTTGACACTCTTATTTGGGACCAATCTCACTATATTCCTCTTTTTGTGATGATCACAGTGATACCACTCTCACATAATCCCTTCTGTGTAGACCCAATATTCCTATTATATCCAAATTATCTCCCAGATGGTCACCCACAACTAAGAATTTGACAATTGTAGAATGTGGTGAGTACCTACACAAGAGATATATCTATCAGAAGAACGAACATAGCTTGAAAAATAGAGAAGACAAGAGAAAAAATGGAGAGAAAAGAATGAGAAAATGTATTAACCACATTCCACACTAAAAGAGTAAATAATTTACAATAGATATAATCTACATGAGTAACTAATGCACTATAGTAGTGATCTAGAGAGATATACACACTCAGTGACAGAAACTGGAGTAAACTGCCACCTAGTCCTAGTTAACTGATCCATGCAATCATCAGTTAACTGAGTCACACATATGTAAGTGAGAGAAACACATGCAACTACTGGTGATAAAACTGAGGTTGCCATGCATGGGTGAATTCCACTAGTCTAACTGAATCTAAAATGACGAGGAATGTCCTAATTTATAGGGGAATATTCTCATCTAAGGAAGCATTCTCAACATTGGACTATCAAACTTAGGAAAATAATTCTAGGAAAATAACTCTAGGTGAGTGTTTTTTCCAACACCCCCTCTTAACACTACTAGGGTGTACATGATGAATGGGTCCTGACAAAAAAGGCCATGTTAGGTACCCATTTTAAAATGAATCTAAGAATGAAACACTGAAAACGTGAGGAAAGAGGGGAATCCTCATGGGAAACCACCCCCCCCCTCCCCCTCCCAAGTACAATTCATCAAAATATTATAAAAAGGTAATTGCTAAGTAATTGTGTACTTCACTCCAAGGTGACCTTGAAAATGTGCAAGCTTGCGATCGATGAAGTTTTTGTTGAAGAGGTAGATGTATGTATGGATTTGATGAAGTAGATGAACTAATGATATGTCCACACATATCCATTTTATCTTATTGTAAAGAGGAATATCCAAATGAAGTTTGGATGAAACTTTGAAAATCATACGGTCATTTCTGGAAAAATGCTGAAAATTTGTTGATTTAAAAATAATCATAACTTCACTTCTTAGACTCCATTTCAGATAATTTATTTTTTGAAATTGGATATTTTTTGAGAGGAATTCAAATATCCAATTTGTTTCTCCAAATTCTTCTCATAAAATGTCAGAATTGAATCTAATGTGCATGGCCCCCTTTTTGGATCCTAAGATGCATGCATGGGAGACTTTGCATGTGGCTCCTGGGATGCATGAATGGCACATGGAAAAGTGTCTGCATGCGGCTCCTGATATGCATGGATGATATCTCCCATGTGMGACTCAAAAAACAAATCTGAAATGGAGTAGACATCATCTACAATTAATGGATTTTTTTTTKTGTGCAGATACTTGTGTAGAAGACTCTTCAAAATAAGAGGCTTGATCTTTTGATGACTTCCTTTTTAGATMTTTCTTGTCAAACTTGTGCATGCAATATTCCTTATTCCCAAAAATAATCTCCAATTTGGTCCATAATTTGTTTGGATTCGAGTCTTGTGATTCATCATATACTTGATGTAAATGTTAAGGAGAAACAAACATGCAAATACATCCTATGGCCATATCTTGTCTATTGAGAAAGTCAWTTTTTCTCATCGGAGGAATCATAATATACTTCTATTTCAATGGTTATTTGGAATAATCCTCTACTTCTGATAAGAAGTATAATCTTTGGCTTCCACTCCAAATAGTTATGAGGTATGAGAAGTATAGTCGACGAGTAAAATTGAGATTCCATCTTTCTTGTTGCTTTGTTCCGTCTTCGGTACATGCAAAAGAGTTTTGGTGTTGATCCTTGCTAGAGTCCTGTGGGCTCTAATACCATGGAAATGTGGTGAGTACTTGCACAAGAGTTCTATCTAGTATAAGAACGAACACAACTTACAAAATAGATAAGATGATAGAAAAATTGGAGAGAAAAGAATGAGAAAAAGTATTAACTATATTCCACACTAAAAGAGTGAATACTTTACAATAGATATAGGCTACATGAGTAAATAATGTTCCATAGTAGTGATCCAGGGAGATCTAGACACTCATTGAATGACACTGGAGTGAACTTCCACCTAGTCCTAGTTAATTGATCCATGCAATCATCAGTTAACTGAGTCACACATGTGTAAGTGAGAGAAACACATGCAACTGGTGGTGATAAAACCAAGGTTTCTATGCACGAGTGACTTCCACTAGTCTAACCAAGTGTAATTGACTCTTAATTGAAGAGGAACGTCCTATTTTGTAGGGGAATATTCTCTAGAGAGAATATTCTCATCTAAGGACACATTCTCAACATTTGACTATCAAACTTAGGAAAATAACTCTAAGTGAGTGTGTAAGATCTCCAACAACAAACACATCATTTCCCTAGATAAGTCCTTGACCAACCTCGACAATTCATTCCAAGTAGATCAAGCCAATAATTATGACAATTTCAATCAAGTTACTTTAGATATTTCTACGATAAATTCCAAGCTCACTAAACTGGATGACCTCTCTGTCAAGATGAAATCCTTGACCATGTGGTTTTTTCAATCCAAGGGTGCTCTCTCCTCTAAACAAACTTCACATTAATAGGGGGTTGACTCATCCCATTCCATGGCCTTTCATGACCTACATCTTCTTAAATTATATGTGAATAAATTTGATGGCTCATACCCCACCGACTCGGTCACTCAAATGGAACATTATTTCCTCATTGCATGGCATCAATGGAGACTTAATAAAAATTTGTGCCAGTGTCCTCTATTTGTATCCAAAATGCTAGAACTGGTGGTGGCATAAAAATTCACATCAAGGTTATATTTCTTGGACCCAATTTGTTGTAGACCTTTATGAACACTTTGACATGGACACTCATCATTTGGGCCATTTGACCAAGCTTAAAAAGACTGGTATAGTTGAAACTATATCACTGACTTTGAGCAATTAGATTTCTGAATTGATGGCATGTCAGACAATTTCATCCATTAATGCTTTATTAGTGTCCTCAAGGAATACATCTAAGCTCATGTCATAATGGCTCACCCCTATACTTTCCTTAAAGCCACTCATTGAGCCAAGGAAGCCCAACAGGTAGTCTCTTCTCAAATAAAAAATCCATCCTTTATTCCATGTTCCTACCCCACCAATCCATCTCCTCCTTCCCCTCCTCTTAAGGTATATAAATTAACYAAGGCARAAATGGATGAATKCCAACTTAAGGGTCTTCATTACAACTGTGATGAAATATATTTTCTGGGGCACAAATGTAAGGATCGAAATATTTTTATGGCCATTTATGAGGAAATTTATGAATATGATGGTGATGTTTCCTCTCTCGAAGTAGTTCCCCAGAAYGATGATACTAGCCTTCCCTCTTATCCACCTAAGTTTGAACATCTCATCTCTCTGCATGCTCTCATCAATATCTCATCTCGCTAAACCCTTAAGTTAATTGGCTATATCAAGCAACAAAAAGTCATTATCCTCATTGACAATGGAAACACCCATAATTTCATTCATTGCTAAATTTCTCAAGAGACCCTTTTCTATATTCATGCAGTCAATAAATTTTAGATCATGATTGAAAATGGTAGTTCCATGAAATGTGGGGGTCATTACGAAAATGTGTGCTTACAAATTAGTGATTATAATATGAAATATCACATGTTTTCTATTGAAATGGGTGGTTGGAATATTGTTCTGGGTGCTGAATGGTTACACACGCTAGGCCCAATCACCATGGACTTCAAGGAATTATACATGAGCTTCGAATATGACGGACATCAATACATGTTCCAAGGCATCATGGCAGGTTCCCCCGAGATTGTCAATTCACACCGAATTAAAAAAATCCTAAAAAATGGTGATTCTGGATTTGCTACCCAATTCCATGTCATTCAAGCGATTGAGACTCCCTCCCCCACTGTTCATCTCAACATGCAACTTCTCCTCTCCAAACACCAATCCATTTTTGACAACTCCCAGGGACTCCCACCTTCCCGTGGCTCCCATGATCATTCCATTCCACTTTTCCCTGGTAGTCTTCCTTCTAATGTTCTCCCTGATCATCACCCCTTTACTTAAGAAAATGAAATTAAGAAAATTATTCAAGAATTGTTAGCTGCGAGTATCATATTCCCTAGTAAAAGCCCTTATTCCTCTCTTGTGGCCATGGTACTCAATAAATAATGTACTTTATACATGTGCCTTGATTTTCGAGCTCTCATTAAAATTACGATCAAAGATAAATTTTCAATTCCTGTCATTGATGACCTTTTGGATGAACTGAGTGGTGCTCAATTATTTACCAAACTTAATCCATGTTTTGGATACCACCAAATATGTATGAAGGAGGCTGGTATTCCCAAGATTTATTTTCTTAATCATGAAGGCCATTATGATTTCTTGGTCATGCCTGTCAGCTTATGTAATGCATCCTCCACTTTCCAAAGTCTCATGAATCATGTMTTCCGCCTCTTCCTCCGTCATTTTTCACTAGTCTTCTCTGATGATATGCTCATTTATAGTAAAAATTGGCAAGCCCATCTTGCCCATGTGGATCAAGTATTACACTTAATTTCTTAACATCAACTCTTTATCAAACAATCTAAATGTTCCTTTGGTTCTTCCGAAGTAGAATTCTCTGGCCATATTGTGGGAAGGATGGTGTCTATGTGGATCCTAATACAATAAAATCTATGAAGGATTGGACACACCCTAAAACTCTTAAATGTTTTTGAGGATTCCTAGGTTTAACTAGATATTGTTGGAAGTTTGTCCAAACTTATGGAAAACTTGTAGACCCACTCACTCACCTCCTTAATAAAAATGTTTTCAGTTGGAATGGGGACACCAATCAATCCTTCCAAGATTTTAAAAAGACTATGTGTATGAATCTAGTTCTGGTACTTCCCAACTTCAAAAAGAATTTTTTTTTGGAGTGTGATGCCTCTAGGAAAGGCATTGGGGCAATTCTCATGCAAGAAGGAAGACCATTGGCCTTCATTAGTAAATAAATTTCTGAGAGTCTAATGAGAGTAAAAACAACATTATTTTCATACCTTTAATTTTCCATTTTGTGCCACTTTTTCCCATCCTTCCAGCCTAATTTTGAGTATAATGATATATTTTACCTCAGGTATGTTTCCTCACAACTTATGTCATTCCAAGTGGTTTTTATAGTGTAATTAAGGGAAATATGACCTTTTATTCTCATTAATGAAAGAGTGATAAGATATTTTTCCAAGAAAAATGTCACACGTGTTAGCGCCGTCATTTTTTTTTTTAGTTAGATTCAGTCTTAGTCGAGTCAAATTCTGTGTGTCAAAGCGTGTGAGGTTAGCTACTCCAAAATGAATGGGTCAAAGTGAGCAAGTGGTCAGTTGTCCCTTGGAGTCGGGAAGGTATGTCATAACCAAAATATGTGTAAGTGGTAAAGGTCTTTTCCCAAAGAGTTGGGTCCTGTCAGAAGAACATGTTTTACGTGCCAAAGGTTGAGGCAAGTTGTTAAATAGAATTCATGTCCACAGACGAAGTGGCCATCATCACCTCATTATGAAGTCATAAAGAATGAAAAATCACGATGCTCGTATCACGTATTCTCTGCAGATATTATCATTTGTACCTTGCATGTCTTGATGTGTACCCATCACGTGGATGTGCTGCAAAAACCTTTATCTTGCTTCAAAACCTCCAGTCACCATGGATTTAGTGTCCCCTGGAACGATTCCATCTCTAACCCGCCTAATTATAAATTCTAATCACTTTGCATGTATTATGTTCACCATCCAAGTTTATGCACTGCTTGCAATTCTTCTCGTGAGCCCAGGTCAATCAAGATTATCGCCTTGGGCCCGTTCCAAATCCACCGCATGCAGAAAAAATACGTGTTGCACCATGGAAACATCCCAGAACATAAGGAAGGGTGCGCGAAGTGGCAGGAATGCTGGGCTCAAGCCTCAAAGCTTGGCGTTGGTCAATGAAGATCCATAGTTCGGAGTGTATTTTGAACAGGTCGAATGCATGGTATTTTGCAGGAAAATCCAAGGATTCAACATGAAACTAGTGAAACAGTTCACACTCAGGTTCGACGGCTTCCACGCAGTAATTGCAGGTGTCGGTTTCTAGGTGATAGAGGAAACTCTGTCGGCCGAAATAGAGATCCATCCATGCAGTGAAAGGTGGTTTAAAGGAATTCCTTTGGATGCATGGCGCTACGAATATTTCATCAAACTAGACTATTTAAATGGGAAAGTCGAAGCGGGCGTTCCAAGTAGGTATTTGCAGGAGCCCTTTCAGAAACTCCTGGGAGTAATTAGGAAATATTTTACCTTGTGAGGGAAGGTATGACAGAATACATTCGCATCACGATAGATTTTTGATGCATTTCATAGGGAGGAAAAAATTAAATTTGCCTTTCTTCTTACACCAAAGCCTCCGAGAAATGGAAGAAAATGCCCGGGTTGAAGCAAACCAGCTGAAGAAGAGACTATCTCATGTCTTGCTGATTAAATTGCTAATAGATGAGGAGTTGAGGAGATTGGTAAATAACTGGGATTCATTTATACTTATAGCGGGCATCCCAAGAGATCCAAAAGGAGATTCCCCTCTACTCACAGAAAGAGTAACATCAAACGGTGCAGAGGCTAAAATAGGAAGGGATGCGGACGAAGGAAAGACATTGGAAACCCTATCCCCCCAATAGCTGTACCCCGGAGAAGGTGTAGGCCAAGGAATACCAAGGAATCTGGGGAGACCCATGTCCCAAGCGAGCCATGTGAAAAGTTGATCACCGAAGAGTTACTCATGTGCGCCATTCAGTTGGAACCTGTCGAAGGTCTAAGCTGAGAAAGCTAGGGCAGAAGAAGGATACATATTGAAGGCATGTCTATTCATGAACCGTCGCATCACCTGAAGTAAGCGCAACTCACTATTGCTGATCTATACGAGGAAAACAGGGAGCTGAGACAATAGTTAGTAGCAAATACCCTTGAAGCATCAACATCACAAGGCCTAGAGGGAAACATGACTTGGCTCAAGAGACATCTCAGGGAAGCTCACGATATAATAATCCAGCTGCGTGAAGCACATATGATGTCAGAAGAAAGAAACAAAAAACACTTCGAGAAATGTATAACAACCATGGAGAATGTCCGCGCAGCTCTAGCCAACACGCAAAAGAAGCTGAAAGGGAACACGGTTATGCAAAGGGAAGTGATGAATCTGAAAAGGTGCAACTGGTCTCTTAGGAGAACGTTGTGGGTATCAAAACTACAGACGAGACTAGAAGCATGATTAACCAACTCCATTTTTGTCTTCTTAGATGTGGCACAGATTTTGTCTCCTAATGTCCTGTTTCCTACTGGGAAGTAGGGACTCTGACAGATACCCGCGTGGAAAACATATGATGTGTAGTGATGGAATCCCATCTATTGAAAAGGACAAGTGTATGTTGTACATGCGATAGTTTGAAGAGAGGCGTGGTCCCCTAACTGGTGTCATCATTTTGGAAACACTTGCGACAGTCTGTAGTCATCTGCCACATGCACTCGCCAACAAACGATCGCGCAAAAGAAATCAAGGACGTTACAATTGGTGTCAGGACTCTGACAGAGTACTTGATCATCCAAATATCCTGCCAAAGGAAAGCATCGAAACATCACTCTCTAACGATGAGATCGTGTTGAGGCCTGAACCACCGTGGGAAAGACGAGCGATTATGGTGCTACTGAGTACAATCAGTTATATTTTTAGTAAAGTGCCATGTGAAGAGTCATCTATCAGAGAGTAGTCGAAACCTAATTCCTAGGGATAGTATTTAGGAAGCAAGGTAGCCCAAGAGACCCACCTTGGACTATATATTCCATCTTTTCAATGTAAGCCAGGTTGGTTGGAAAAATAGTGTAGATAGTGACTACTGAATGTAGCTTTTGATTTGATTGAAACTTAATGCAAAAATCTTGAAGCTTTGACGAAAATATTCTAACAGTGGCAGTTTGATGTATTGTATTCTCTCTTTGCGTACGTGCTTACATGTGTTCTTTATATTCATATTTGTATTTTTTTTCTAAATCGAAACATGATTTCGAATCTAGAATTCACCGTGCGGTGCTCTAGATCCGCGCCATTTAGACGACGCAGACAGAATTGAATAAATTTTCCCTAGGAGAACGACTAAATATATAGTTTTGAACCCTGAGGGTAACATTGGGCCAAACATATATATCAGATGAAACCTTTACCTTGGTGACTCCAATAAAAAATACTAGTAGCATGTAGTAGCGCCATTCAAAAGCCCTGGCTTTGAAGACCATTTACACCAGAGCCAATCATGACCCGAACCCTACAGAGCCCGTGTATGATCCCGAGATAATTCTATGCAGAGTAAGGGAATAGGCGCAAGATCCTTTCTACTACCTAGACAAAAATATGTCCTTGCCCAAGGACGACGCACAAAGCATTGACGACCTCGACTTTGACACCCTGTTCGAACAAACTTTGTTCAGGTCTAAATAAAAAACCAGCTTGGACCATATAGTATTCGATGAGGAGAGGTTTCGATCCCTGATACCAAAAAAAATCCCGTAAATCCCAAATCCCCCTAGAACAATGGCTGCTAGATTCACCCCCCTTGTTCTTCCATCCCAACTGCATGATTTTCCCCATAACTACAGCCAGAGGATCAAGCTTTATGACGTTGAAGGAAACGTTCTTCCAAAAAGCACATGGATTGGTTCAATGATTTTGTTGATTTAGAAGAAGTGGACCATGCAGACGTGAAGATGATTTTGTTCATGTAGAGTCTTTTGTGGGAGGTTATAAATTGGTTCAAGGCCCTCCCAACAACAAGAATTCTAGACTTTTCCATGTTTGAAATGTCATTCATTGCTAGATGGGGAGACAAAAATAATCCTTTGCAGCTACTGACACAGTACAACAATATGAAGAGAACGTCGTAGGAGATGGTGCAAGAGTTCTCAGCCCATTTCATGAGGGTTTACAACTCAATTCCCATAGAAGTCCAGCTGCCTCCTCGAACTGTACAACTTCGATACACCGAATCCTTTGACAATGATTTCACCTTGCTCTTGAGGGAGAGAAGATATGAAAACTTAGACGCCATGATGAGTGACACGATTGAATTCAAGTTAAACTTGATGGCGTCAGGAAAGATCAAACAAAGCCTCAACAGAAGTGGGAAGAAACCCCAAGGGGATGCACAACCATTGACTTCTTGACCCTTGGAGGACAAGTTCAACTTGATGATGAATACGCTGGAGAAACTAATGGAAAGAATGTTTGTGGGAAACAAACCCACCACCCAAGAACAACATGACCCCCAACCCAGAAATCAGAACCTTAGAAGAGGTTTGGTCTTGCAGATGAGGCAGAGGGAACAGAGAGATCAAGGCAACCAAAAAATAAGATCCCCGTTCCAAAACAATTATGCGGATGAAGATTTTGATCAGATGTTCCAAGATCAAATGAATTATTGAGATGACAAGGACACACGTGTGTTATTGACGAAGAGAGAACACAATCAATACATGAGTGAAAATGATGATATTACGCTAGAGATGGATGGTAGGTTGTTTTGGGAAACATAGGATTTAAGGAAGGGTTATCACAATGCCATCATGCAGTTCCAAAATAAATACAACCTCAGGAATAAAAAGGTGTCTGCAAAACCTCAGCAGAAAAATCCCATAAGGAAACCTCCAGCGGACACCCCTTCCACAAGCCGACTTAAGCAAGAAAACTTGACCAAGGATGCGACTGAAAAGGAAAATTCAAAGGAGGAGGCTCCAAGGAAAGCGCCAAAAACAAGCCAAGAGACATGAATCAAGGAGGTAGAAAAAGTATCTCCCCCTTTTAACTTTGAGAATGCAATGGCCAAGATTAAAATCTATGTCCCTGTCAACAAACTCATCAAGAAAGGAGAATATCGGGATCAGATTATTAAAATGCTAAATATGGGAGAGACTCCCAACACTTTGAATGTCTAGGATGATCACCGTGCCATTTTGTTTGGTCTACTTGTGGAGGAGACAAACAATACTGAGGACGTTCCCCCGTTCTATGTAAGTCTCAAGGTCCATGACATGAACCTGCATAATGCCATGCTGGATTTCGGCATGTTGCACAATCTCATGCCCAAAGTGATCATGGACGAGTTAGGATTGGACATCACCAAGCCCTATAAGGATCTCTTTTCTTCTGATTCAAGGAAAGTGAAATGTTTGGGTCTGATCAAATATTTGGTTGTGTCCCTGGCCCAAATCCCTTCTAAGAATATAGTTATGGACATGGTTGTGGCCGATATACCCCCTACATTTGGCATGTTATTATCTAGGTCATGGGTTGCGAAATTGAAGGGAACTCTGTAGATGGATATGTCATAGGCCATCATTCCTGTCTTCAGCTAAGAGAGATGGTTATACAGGGGATTACTGCTGAAATACATGGTGATCAGTAAGACGTAGCTGAATAACCACCCTATCTACTCCGTCGACACTGAGATAGGCTCATCCATATTTTACAATGACATGATCTTTGAAGAGGAAGAACCGACAACTGTCATGGCCATTGATGATAAAACCACGTGACGATCAACAAAGTGCACAGACCTGAGGAACCACGCAGAGAACGAGATGTAGAACATGATTTTCAACGAAGCCATCAACAAGCAAGGGGAAGGGGTTGACATGTGGATAAGTCCTCCCAAGGTGGGAACAAAAATCTGCTCATACAAACTCGTCTTCGACTGTACAAATAACATGGCTGAGAATGAGGCCCCGATTTTGGGCCTGAGAATTTTGAAAGAGTTGGGCACAAAGAGGATAGAGGTGGATGGAGACTTTGAGCTCGTTATAAACCAAGTGAAAGACATATACCAATCCAAGCACCCTAGACTGAGAGCATACAAAAACCTAGGTGCTGGACCTCCTCGAATAATTCTCGGAGNGATCAACAAAGTGCACAGACCTGAGGAACCACGCAGAGAACGAGATGTAGAACATGATTTTCAACGGAGCCATCAACAAGCAAGGGGAAGGGGTTGACATGTGGATAAGTCCTCCCAAGGTGGGAACAAAAATCTGCTCATACAAACTCGTCTTTGACTGTACAAATAACATGGCTGAGAATGAGGCCCCGATTTTGGGCCTGAGAGTTTTGAAAGAGTTGGGCACAAAGAGGATAGAGGTGCATGGAGACTTTGAGCTCGTTATAAACCAAGTGAAAGACATATACCAATCCAAGCACCCTAGACTGAGAGCATACAAAAACCTAGGTGCTGGACCTCCTCGAATAATTCTCGGAGTATAATTAATCAGCGATCCCGAGGGGGAAGAATCAAATTGCGGATGCCTTGGCCACCTCGACCTTAGTTTTTAAAATTCCCATTTCCCCCCCCAAAAAGTATGAGATCAAATTCAAACAAAGGTTGATGGTTCTCGATAATATCAAGTATTGGCAGGTGTTTGAGGATGACAAACAGGTGGAGAGATTTCTCCAAATGACCGATGAGTTCTCTAATGTAAACATTGATGACGAGTGTTGCTGCGACGAAGATTAAAGTACAGATACGTGTAGTAATGATGATCCTCTCCAGAACTATATAGTTGAGAGGTACATATTACAACTAAAGAATAATATCGTCCCAAAAGGATTAGTTTCATTGGAAAAGTTGTTTGATGAAAATGATCTGGCTAGAAATCCCAAGATCTCAAGATCCCAAGATCACTGCAAATGATGATGATGTCAAGGATTTCAACATTGGGACCCAAGAGAATCTGAAGATAATCAAATTATCAAAGACACTCAGTTCAAAGGTCAAACATGACGACATCAAACTCATGAAATATTTTCCCGACATTTTTGCCTGGAGCTATGATGATTTGAAAGTCTACGACAATAAAGTGATTCAACACGTCAATTCTCTCAAAGAAGACCAAAAGCCTTTCAATCAAACTCTAAGAAGGATAAATCCCTTGCTACCGCCACTAATTGAAAAAGAGGCAAAGAAACTTTTCGAAGCCAAAATTATTGTTTCTTTAAGGTTTTCAAAATGGGTTTCCAACCTGGTTCCTGTAAGGAAAAAGAGTGGCGAAATAAGATTGTGCGTGGATTTTTGGAATTTGAAAAAAGTGTCCCTCAAGAACAACTAYCTGCTCCCTAAGATGGACTATATTCTACAGAAGGTAGTTGGGTCCCAAAATATGTCTATGCTAGATGGATTTTCAGGTTACAATCAGATCATGGTACACCCAGATGAACGGGAAAATACAGCTTTCACGACACCATGGGGGACGTTCATGTATGCCAAGATGCCTTTCATCTTGATGAACGCTGGATATACCTTCCAGAGGGTGATGGGTATAGAATTTTTCGAGGAAAAGGATAGATTTATCGTGATCTCTCTGGATCACATCATGGTGTAGTCTGACTCTGATGAACAACACCTTGGGCATTTGACGAAGGTCTTCCAAAAATGCAGGAAGTTTGACATATCTTTGAATCCAAAGAAATCACATTTTGGAATGCAAGAAGGGAAACTATTGGGGAACATCATCTCGAAGGAATTTATAAATATATATCCTATAAGGGTAGAAGCAATCCTGAAAATCAGCACTCCGCGCAGCAAGAAGGAGGTGCAGTCCTTCCCAGGAAAGGTGAATTTCTTGAGAAGATTCATCCTGAACCTAGAGGAAATTATAAAACATATTACTAGCATGCTCAGAAAGGGTAACAAGATCAAATGGAACCCTGAAGCTAGGAAAAAAATTGAAGATATCAAGGTAGCGCTGACCAAATCTCCCATATTGGCCAGCTTTGACTTCACGAAGGACTTCATCTTGTTCTCGTTCGCCTCAGAGCGTACCATTGTTGGCGTACTGTTCTAGAAATACAATAAAACATTTGAGAATCCTGTAGCCTAATTTAGAAGGACGTTGAGGGATTCACCACTGAGGTATGACATTATGGAGAAACAAGCATACACCTTAGTGAAATCCCTAAGGGAGTTCAGAACCTACATACTACATTCCCACGTTATCGCTTATGTGCTCAACAAAT
>JASDQU010684651.1:75556-88398 GCA_032191745.1 Picea mariana
TAGAAATACAATAAAACATTTGAGAATCCTGTAGCCTAATTTAGAAGGACGTTGAGGGATTCACCACTGAGGTATGACATTATGGAGAAACAAGCATACACCTTAGTGAAATCCCTAAGGGAGTTCAGAACCTACATACTACATTCCCACGTTATCGCTTATGTGCTCAACAAATCAGTCAAAGACATCCTGACTCATCCTAACCCTGAGGGAATAAGAGGTAAGTGGATCATGCACATGCCAGAATACGACCTTGAAATCAATCCCACAAGTCTGATCAAGGGTCGGGGCCTCACAAAACTGATGGTGCAGTCGAACTGCGACGTCCTAGGAATCAAATTCATTGTTGATCTGTCAGAGAATCCCCAGGAACAAACAACTGTGCAGGTGTCTCAGAAGTTCATCGATTCACCTTGGTATACATACCTCATTTAGGTGTTGAGGAATCTGCAAGCTCCTTTGAGGTAAAGTAAGACCAAGGCTAGATTCTTAAAGCTCAAAGCTACTAAGTTCTGCATCTTGGAGAACTCCCTGTATTGGAAAGATCCGGGAGGGATATTATTGAGTTGCTTACTAGAATACGATGTGGAACAAGCCATCAAAGAATTCCACAAAGGAGACTGTGGAGGACATCACTACTGCAAAACCACCACTCATAAAATTCTAAGAGTAGGTTACTATTGACCCAATATCTTCGCAGATGTGTACAAGGAAGTTTCCAGTTGCCATGAGTGTCATATTTTCGATGGAAGGAGAAAGATGCAACCCCTGACACTGAAACCGATCTTGGTCAAAGAATCATTCATGCAATGGGGCCTGGACTTCATAGGAGAGATTCATCTTCCATCTTCGGTGCAACATAGATGGATACTTACGGCCACATATTACTTCACAAAATGGATCAAAGTAATTCCAACGAAGCAGGATACCGATGTGGTCATCATTTAGTTTTTGGAGACCAATATCATGTCTAGGTTTAGGTGCCCTATCCAGATCATCATAGATAACGCAGTCGCATTTAATTCCAATAAAATGGAGAAGTTTTGAAAGGATTACAATATAACCCTAGGACATTCTACAACATATTACCCACAGGGTAATGGGTTAGCAGAATCGTCGAATAAGAGTTTAACCATGATCATTAAAAGACTCCTGTAGGACAACAAGAAGTCCTGGCATAAGAAACTAATTTATGCATTATGGGAAAATAGAGTCAGTACCAAAAATTCCATCTCCACGTCGCCATTCCAAATTGTATGTGGCACAAACACGATTTTCCCTACCTCACTGGGATTTCCCGCCAGGAAACCACTGCAAGATAAAGAGGCCAATCCAGACAACACATAGAGAATGATAAATCAATTGATTCATGCACAAAAAATGAGGGAGTAGGTCTACAAAAAATCACAACTTCACCAAGACATGATGAATATAACTTTTGAAAAGCACTCTAAACATGGGGAATTTCAGGTAGAGGACCCGGTGCTAAAGTGGGATGCGAGGAACGAAGATAAGGGAAAGCATGGAAAATTCAATCATCTCTAGACGAATCCTCTCAGAATCTGCATGTATCATAGGAAAAATGCATATCTACTAGAAGAGCTTAATGGAGAGTCCACTGGTTGGGGGCCTGCGGTGCAGACCCCCAACCCGCAGGTCGAGATCCGCTCACAGGATCGTTCAAATCTCCTTGAGACGAAGTGGCTCTTTTAGATCCCTATCGGAACCTTCAACGAATCAATCCATAGGTACTTATGAGTGTGCCCATGTAATCAAACACCAGGCGTCACCCAAGTCTCCTTGACCACAACAAAGTCACACCCTTCCTAATTCGGGCTTTCGAGTTTTGCAATATCGTGTTTTCCATTGTCGAGTTTCCAGCTTCTGAACCTGCCAAAACTCGAAATGTTGATTCTCCCAAATGTAGTCAGCAAAGGCTGGCTTCTCATAGAACTCTCCACCTATTCAGAGTTTTGAACTTTGTGACTTCGTGAATCCTGATGTAAGGCTTTCGGCTCTCCAACCTACGAAACTCTGAAACAGTAAACGAAGCTTGACTCCACTTGGCGACAAGTGCACCACCTGTCTTCTCCGCTATTGTCTATCTCTAACAAGGATCCTTGCCACCTGTCACTCTTCCCGGTTTTTAGGACTTTCACTCCCAAAGCATTGCCTTCTCCGTTTCTCGACACCCGAAGTGCCGAAATCCCGAAACTCCCCTCCAATTCCTGTCGCAACTTGCGAATTCGAGACTTTCATTCCACTGCACTCCGGTCCTTGTCGTCAGAATCCCCAAAATGACAAAATGATCTGACGACCTTTGTAAAGCACGATCCACGGTCCACATTGATTCTTACCTTCTGAAGGGTGGATTCATCCAACACTTATCCATCTTGTAGCTTCACTAGAATCCCACGGTCCTCGTGACTTCGCGAATTCTCCACAAAGAATTTCTACCGTTAGTTGCTCCTGGACAACTTCTGCGAAATAAACCAAGGTTCTTCCATTGGAACTTAACTTCTGCTGGATGACTTCGACCCTTGTCTTCCTTTGAACACTTCAACGACGTTAACCCTCCTGAGTTTTCCCTAGCCACTTTGAACCTTGAAAGAACTCTTGCACGCACTCCTTGCGGCAACCTACCAAATACTTCTGGGTATTTGAACTTTCGACTCTGTGCACTCCCTCCAACAATAATCATTCAAATCTCCCCTTAGTTGACAAGTTCTGATTTCAACCAGCCTGCGCACACCTTGCAGAACTTATGTACTTTACTTGCACTATTTCTAGAATGAGAACAATGGTATCCCTCCTGAGATTTCAGAGATAAACTCTAAAACTTTATCAATGCACTCCTTGTGGACGTTTCACTACACTCCTTGTAGGAACTCTCACTCAGGAAGAGAAACAATTGAAACTCATTCTCCTTCTCTCTCAGACTTCAAACATTTAACATGAAATCATACATTCAGACAGTATTAAAGAAAATGCATAACAGAGAGAATAAAACAACTATCAACATACCATTCAACATGTAAACACAGAAAACATCATAACACCATGAGTCTGATTCAAAACTTCTTATATTAATCCAAGCTCCTGTACATGGGATTTTCTACAGCGCTCTCTCTGCAACGCTCTTCTTCTGTGCTATGCTAATAATACAATACTACAATGATACAATGGTGAGGGTGTCTATATCTATTTTCCCTCCTACTCTCTAAACTGTTTAATCTATTAATTCAAACCTACCTACTTTCATTAACTGGGCTTAAATGCCTTTTACATTGACAGATGGAGAAAATCGCTCACGATCTGTTTTCAATAGCCAGACATAAATGAAAATACACTTCTAGCTATTACATTTATATCCACTCCCTTAAAATTTCAAAACATTTCAAAACGTGAAAAATGCGTGTTGTGCTTTCTAGCTTTCGCCTCCATGCTCACTTGACTGTTTATGATGCTCCTGCATCATACTCCCTCGCTTGAAAATTTTTATGAACTCCTGTTCATGATCTCTTGCATGGTCTGTCCATGCTTCTGTATTTCCGCTTCATCTTCCCAACTATCATCTTCAACTAAATGTCCCTTCCATTTGACCCAGTATTCAAAATACTCTTTTCCCCTGGTCTTCCTGCTGACTCTCTTGTCAATTATACTTTCCATCTATGGCTTTTCAGCTACAGGAATTTGTTTAGTCCATTGAAACTTTGTTTTTTTATCCTCTGTTCCTGTTTCTTCAACTCTGTAAGGGTACAAATCCACGACATTGAATATCGGTGAAATTCCAACCCCATCGGGTAATTCAATCTCATATGTGTTTGCCCCAAGTTTCTTCATGACTCTGCATGGTCCAATCTTTTCATCTTTAAATTATTATATGTTCCTCTCGGGAACCTATCCTTTCTCAGATGTGCAAGAACCAGATCACCAACTTCAAATTGAAGTTCTCGCCTGTGTTGATCTGCTCTGCGCTTGTACTCCTTATTTGAACTCTGCAATCGCTCCTTAATTCGACTGTGAATCTCCTTCATCGCTTCTGCAAAGTCCTTTGTACTAGCACTCTTGAATTCAGTTTGTTCCAAATCTCTCAATTCAGAAACTCCCCTTGGCTGCATTCCATATACAATTTGGAATGGACTCTACCCTGTGCTTCTATTGATTGAATCATTATAAGCAAATTCCACCTATGGCAAAATGTGATCCCACTGACTGTGGTGTTTAGTCACTAGGCTTCTCAGTAAATCTCTCAAGCTTTTGTTTACAACTTTTGTCTGCCCATCCATCYRAGGATGATAAGCTGAGCTAAAAGACAAACTTGTCCCCAACTTCTTCCATAAAGTCCTCCAGAAATGTCCCATGAACTTGGTATCTCGATCTGAAACTATACTCCTTGGCAAGCTGTGAAGTCTGACGACTTCTTTGAAAAACAAGTTTGCAATATGAGTTGTGTCGCTGGTTTTCTTGCATGGTATGAAATGTGCCATCTTGGAAAATATGTCGACTACCACAAAGATTGAATCACATCCTCTTTGCGTTCTTGGCAGCCCTAATACAAAATCCATGCTCATTGTATCCCATGACCTTTCTGGTATGGGTAATGGCTAGTATAACACTGTGTTCTGCTTTCTTCCTTTAGTGTGCTGACAAATTCTTCATCTATCCACAAATTTCTTAACATCTGTCCTCATTTCTAGCCAAAAATACGAGCCATTGAGCTTTGAGAACGTCTTATCTTAACCGAAGTGTCCGACCAATCCTCCACTGTGTTTTTCCTTCAACAAATTCTCCCTCATGGAGCATTTTGGAATACATAGCTGATTACCCTTGAATAATAATCCATCCTAGATCATATATTCAGTCCATTGGCTTTTGTCCCTGAGAATTGGATTCTCAGATGCCTCATATGCTTCCTTAAAATCTGGATCATCCCTGTACATCTCTTTGAGGTTATCAAAACCCAAAGTTTTGACTCTGAATTCCTGCATAAGCAAAAATTTCCTGCTTAAAGCATCAAAAACTTTGTTAGCAGTTCCAGAAATATGCTTAATCACAAAAGTAAAATTTGGCATGTATTCAACCCATTTTGCATTCTTTTCGTTCAACTTGTCCTGTTGAGTCACAAATTGCAAAGCATGATTGTCGCTGTACAAAACAAACTCTTTAGGAACCAAATAATGTCTCCATTTCTTCGGTGCTTGTATGACAACATAAAATTCTTTGTCATATGTGGAGTACTTAATCTTCACTTCATTTGGCTTCTTGCTGAAGTATGCAACCCGCCTATTGTCTTGGCTCAAGACCTCTCCAATTGTGAATCCACTCGCGTCACACTTGACCTGGAATATCTTGCTGAAATTTGGAAAAACCAGAATTGGTTTCTCCGTGATCTTCTTCTTCAACAGATTGAAACTTTTCTCTACTTCTTCTATCCAATGAAAAGATTTATGTCTTTTCTTTATCGTATCCATCATTGGTGCACTAATCCCACTAAAATTTCAGATGAATTTCCTGTAGAAACTTGCCAAACCATGGAAGCTTTGAACTTCAAACACATTTTTTGGTAATGGCCAATTCTCAATCGCTTCTACCTTTTTCGGATCCATCTTCATCTCATTTGCAGAGATAACAAAACCCAAGTAAATGAGTTTCGTCCTCATAAATGATGATTTCTTCATATTTATCAACAATTTCTCTTGTTGTAACCTCCTCATCACTGTAGCTAAATGATTTAAGTGTTCTGCTTTTGTCTTGCTAAAAATCAATATATCGTCAAGATATACGATGACAAATTTCCTGATTAACTCCTTCAGGACTTCATTCATCAGTCTCATGAAAGTACTAGGCGCATTTGTTAAGCCAAATGGCATAACAAGCCCTTCATTCGTCTTGAATGTTGCCTTCCATTCATCGCCTTCTCTCATTCGAATTTGATGATATCCTCTTTTCAAATCAATTTTTGAAAAAAACCTTGCTCCACTCAAGAAATCCATCAAATCATCTATCCTTGGCAATGGAAATCTATATCTGATGGTAATCTTATTGATCGCTCTTGAGTCTGTACACATTCTCCAGCCTCCATCTTTCTTTGGGTTGAGTATTGTTGGAACAATGCATGGACTCAAGCTCTCTCTAACCAATCCTGTGTCCATTAAATCCTGGACCTGTCTCTTGACTTCTTCATTCTCCAGTGGCATCAATCTATACACTGCTTTGTTTGGTAAACTAGCTCCAGGTATAAGATCGATGTGATGTCTTATACTCCTAATCAGTGGCAACGAACAAGGTAGTTCATACACTACTATATCAACGAACTCTTCCAACAACTCCTGGATTTGCTCTGGTAAATCATCCACTCTTGTACTGGTCAACAAAATTTTAGGCTTCCTGACCACAATAAATTGTGTGTCTTCTTTCTTCTTAACCTCATTAAGAAGTTCCTTCCCACTCATGAGAAGTACAATGTTTCTCACCTCTATTTTCACTTCTTTATATTTAATTGGCAACAACATGTGAGTTCTCCCATTTTTCTCCAGGGTGTATGTGTTCTTTCTCCCATCATGAACCACATTTCTGTCATATTGCCATGGTCTACCCAACAATAGATGAAAAAGATCCATGCGAATGACATCACATAATATTTCATCCTTATATCCTCTTATTTTAAATTCAACTAAACATTGTTTAGTGACATTTACCTGATGTCCTTTTTGTAGCCATGAAACTCTGTATGGGCTTGGATGTACGATAATCTCTAGCTCCATCTTTTCTACCATCTCTGTAGAAACGAGATTGTCTGTGCTACCACTATCCACGATGACCTTGCATACCCTATCTTTGGTTTTGCAAGCAGTCCGAAACTATTTGCTTCTTTGGGATGGGTTCTCTACCTCCTTCTCTGGCATTAAGAGAGCTTTCCTCATCATTAAGGATCTTCTGCCCTCATCATCTTCTGCCTCAACATTCTATCCTTGTGCTTCGGCAATGTGATTTTCACGACCTTCTTTCTTTCTATCTAGACACTCATAAGATTTATGTTCATTTTTCCCATAGACAAAACATTTCACTTCACCTCCTTGGCCTCTTCCTCTTCCTCTAGCTCGAGGAAAAGTATTTCCATCAGCATACTGCCCTCTCTGTGAGCTTCCTCCTCTCTCATGTTGAGTTTGAGGTTTCTTCCCCTCTTCTTGAGGTTTCTGAGTTCTGTCTTGGTCAATTGTCTTGCCTCTGGATTGACTTCTGCCTCAGCCTCTTTGACCTTTCTTTCGGCTCAACTTTTCTTCAGCTTTCAGAGCCATCTGATAAGCATCTTCTACATTCTGAATGATCATCATGCTCATCTCATCTTGGATGTCATATCTCAGACCATTCATGTATCTGGAAACCTTTTCATCATTGCTTTCCTGATGACCTACTTTGATGTTTATATTGTAGAATTCCTCAGTGTATTCCTTCACTAACATCAGCTTCTGTCTCAAATTCTACATCCTCTGAAACAGAGTAATTTGATAATCCTTTGGTATGAATTTGGCTTTCATATTTGCAACCATTCTATCCAAACTCTTGATTTTCTGTTTTCCTTTGCAGCGTCTGTCAGCCTGCAGTTCATCCCACCATAGTGCTGCATGCCCTTTAAGTCTTTTGACAAAATGTTTGACCTTCCTATCTTCCTCGACATCCTCATAGTCGAAGTATTTATCTAGAGCTCTAATCCAGTCTAGAAGCTCTTCAACATCCAGGTTTCCCTCATACATGGCAATCTCCATCTTTGCTCTGGCACCTATCATTGAAACAACCTTGAATAGGTGTTCATCTACAACATCTTTGACCGCGACTCCTTCTCCTTCATGTCCAACTTCATTTTCACTATCAGCCTCACCGATATCCCTAGTGTCGACTGTGCGCCTCTGTGCTGTCTCCATGGCATCAAGCCTGCCATGTAGTTCGCGCATTTCCCTTTCCACTGCTGTATCAGGCATTGGTCTGTCTCTTCTTCTCGATGGAATGGATGAGAATGTTCCTCTTTTCTCTGCTACAAAAAACAAAGAACTTTTTTTGGTCTCTGATACCAAATGGTGCAGACCCCCAACTCGCAGGTCGAGATCTTCTCACAGGATCGTTCAAATCTCCTTGAGTTGAAGTGGCTCTTTTGGATCCCTATCAGAACCTTCAATGAATCAATCCACAGGTCCTTATGAGTGTGCCCATGTAATCAAACACTAGGCATCACTCAAGTCTCCTTGACCACAACAAAGTCACTCCCTTCCTAATTCGGGCTTTCGGGTTTCGCAATATCACGTTTTTCGTTGTCGAGTTTCCAGCTCCTGAACCTGTTGAAACCTGAAATGTAGTTAGCAAAGGATGGCTTCTCATAGAACTATCCACCTATTTGAAGTTTCAGACTTTGCGACTTTGCAAATATTGATGCAAGGCTTCCGACTCTCCAACCTAGGAAACCACGAAATAGTCAACGAAGCTTGACTCCACCTGGAGACAAGTGCGCCACCTGTCTTCTGTATTTGACATAGATCCTTGTAGTTTTTAGGAATTTTTCTCCCAAAGTGCTACCTTCTCTTTTTCCTGACACCCGAAGTGCCGAAATCCCGAAACTCCCCTCCAATTCCTGTCCCAACTTGTGACTTCGGGACTTTTGTTCCACTGCGCTCCGATCTTTGTCGTCAATATCCCAAAAATGCCAAAATGATCTGATGACCTGTGTAAAGCATGATCCATGGTCCACGTTGATTCTTACCTCCTGAAGGGTGGATTCATCCAATTCTTATCCATCTTGTAGCTTCACTGGAATCCCATGGTCCTCACGACTTCACGAATTCTCCACAGAGAATTTTGACAGCTTGTTGCTCCTGGAAAACTTCTGCGAAATAAACCAAGGTTCTTCCACTGGAACTTAACTTCTACTGGATGAATTCGACCCTCATCTTCCTTTGAACACTTCAACAACGTTAACCCTCCTGAGTTTTCCCTGGCCACTTCGAACCTTGAAATTACTCTTGCACACACTCCTTGCGGCAACCTACCAAATACTTTTTGGTATTTGACCTTTCGACTCTGTGCACTCCCTCCAAAAACAGTCCTTCAACTCTCCCCTTAGTTGACAAGTTCTAAGCTTTCAACCAGCTTGTGCACACCTTGCATGGCTTCTGTGCTTCACTTGCACTACTGCTGGAATGAGAAAAAAAATATCCCTCCTGAGATTTCAGAGATAAACTTTGAACCTTTGTCAACGCACTCCTTGCGGATGTTTCACTGCACTCCTTACAGGAACTCTCNACTTTGAACACTTCAACAACGTTAACCCTCCTGAGTTTTCCCTGGCCACTTCGAACCTTGAAAGTACTCTTGCACACACTCCTTGCGGCAACCTACCAAATACTTTTGGGTATTTGACCTTTCGACTCTGTGCACTCCCTCCAAAAACAGTCCTTCAACTCTCCCCTTAGTTGACAAGTTCTAAGCTTTCAACCAGCTTGTGCACACCTTGCATGGCTTCTGTGCTTCACTTGCACTACTGCTGGAATGAGAAAAACAATATCCCTCCTGAGATTTCAGAGATAAACTTTGAACCTTTGTCAACGCACTCCTTGAGGATGTTTCACTGCACTCCTTGCAGGAACTCTCACTTAGGAAGAGAAACAATTGTAACTCATTCTCCTTCTCTCTCAGACTTCAAACATTTAACATGAAATCATACATTCACACAATATTAAAGCAAATGCATAATAGAGAGAATAAAACAACTATCAACATACCATTCAACATGTAAACACAGAAAACATCATAACACCATGAGTCTGATTCAAAACTTCTTATATTAATCCAAGCTCCTATACATGGGATTTTCTACAACTCTCTCTCTGCAACTCTCTTCTTCTGTGCTATGCTAATAATACAATACTACAATGATAAAATGGTGAGGGTGTGTATATCCGTTTTCCCTCCTACTCTCTAAACAGTCTAATATATTAATTCAAACCTACCTACTTTCATTAACTGGGCTTAAATTCCTTTTACATTGATAGATGAGAGCAAATCACTCATGATCTATTTTCAACAGCCAGACATAAATGCAAATACACTTCTAGCTATTACATTTATATCCGCTCCCTTAAAATTTCAAAACATTTCAAAACGTGAAAAATGCGTGTTTCACTTTTCAGTTGTCTTTCGCCTCCATGCTCGCTTGACTGTTTATGATGCTCCTGCATCAGCCTGTAAACGCCAGGTTCCTCAAACACTATCTGGTGCAATAAGGTTCGTTTAAGTTTCATGTCATTGTAAATAGTCATTTTATTTTTGTTTTCAAAGAAGGCAATGTGAGTCAGTGTGTCAACAGAAAATTGAAACCCGAAGTGAAGGCCCTAAGTTTATGCTGAGTTTGGTCAAAACTATGTCAAGAAGGTCTAGGTTATGTTTTTATTTTCCATTGTTTCATAGTCTGGAAGTCGAATAAGGCCCAATGGTCAGGCACCTAGTTTGTTGTTCTTTTCCACCTCACTGGGAGGATAACATCCCCATTGAAGCCAATGGTTAGCGCCGTGATTTTTTTTTTTTAGTTAGAGTCAGTCTTAGTGGAGTCAAAGTCTGTGTGTCAAAGCGTGTGAGGTCAGGTACTGAAAAATGAATGGGTCGAAGTCAACAAGTGGTCAGTTTTCCCTTGGAGTTGGGAAGGGATGTCAGAACCAAAACGTGTAAGTGGTAAAGGTATTTTCCCAAAGAGTCGGGTCCTCTCAGAAGAGAAGGTTTTACGTGCCAAAGGTCGAGGCAATTTGTTAAATAGAAGTCACGTCAACAAACGAATTGGCCATCATCAGCTCATTATGAAGTCAGAAAGAATGAAAAATCACGGTTCTCGTATCACGTATGCTCTGCAGCTCTTATCAGTTGTAACTTGCAAGACCCAAAGTGTACTCGTCATGCAGATGTGTTGCAAAAATATTCAAATTTATTCGAAATCTCCAGTCACAATGGATTTAGTGTCCCCTAGCATGATTCCATCTCTCACCCACCTAATTATAAATTTTGATCGCTCTTCATGTAATATGTTCAATAGCTAGATTTATGCATTGCCTATAATTCTTCTCGCAAGCCCAGGTCAATCAAGATTACCACCTTGGGCCCGTTCCAAATCCATCACGCATAGAACAAATACGTGTTGCACCATGGAAACATCCTAGAACATAAGGAAGGGTGCATGAAGTGGAAGGAATGTTGGGCCCGAGCCTCAAATATTGACGTTGGTCAATGAAGATTTGGAGGTTAGAGCATCTTTTGAATAGGTCGGATGCATGGTATTTTACAGGAAAATCCAAGGATTCAACATGAAACTAGTAGAACAGTTCGCACTCAGGTTCGATGTGTTCCACACAGTAATTGCAGGTGTCACTTTCCAGGTGATAGAGTAAACTCTGTCGGCTGCAGCAAAGATCCCTCCATGCAGTGAAAGGTGGTTTAAAGGCATGCCTTTGGATGCACGGTGCTACAAATATTTCATGAAACCAAACTATTTAAATGGGAAAGTCGAAGCAGGCGTTCCATGTAGGTATCTGCAGGATCCCTTTCGAAAACTCCTAGGAGTAATTAGGAAATATTTCACCTATAAGGGAAGGTCTGACATAATACATTCAAATCACATTAGATTGTTGATGCATTTCACAGGGAGGAAACAATTAAATATGTCTTTCTTCTTACACAAAAGCCTCTGAGAAATGGAAAACAACGCCCGGGTCGAAGAAAACCAGTCGAAGAAGAGACTGTCTCATGTCTCGCTAATTAAATTGTTGATATCTGAGGAGTTGAGGCGATTGGAAACAACTAGGATTCATTTCTACTTATAGCGGGCATCCCCAGGGATCCAAAAGGAGATTCCCCTCTACCCACAGAAAGAGTAACATCACACCGTGCAAAGGATGAAACAGGAAGGGCTGCAGAGGAGGGAAAGAATTTGGAAACCCTATCCCCCCAATAGTCGATACCCTAGAGAAGGGGCAAGCCACGAAATAACAAGGAAGCTGGGGAGACCCAAGTCTCGAGCGAGCCGCATGCAAAGTTGGTCACCAAAGAGTTACTCATGTGTGCCATTCAGCTCGAGTCTATCGATGGTCCAAGCTGAGAAAGCTGGGGAAGAATGATAAAGAAATACACTAAAGGCACGAATATTCACGAACCGTCGCAGTAGATGAAGAAAGCGCAACTGGCTATTACCAAGCTATACTAGGAAAATAGGGAGCTGAGACAACAATTAGTAGGGAAGACCCTTGAAGCATCAACATCATAGTGCCGAGAGGGAAACATGACTTGGCTCAAGAGATAGCTCAGGGAGGCATAAGATACAATTATCCAGCTACACGAAGAATAGAGGATGTCATAAGAAAGAAACATAAAGCACTTCGAGGAATGTAGACTAGCCATGGAGAACATCCGTGTGCTCTGGCCAGCACATAGAAGAAGCTAAAAGAGAACTCGGTTCTATAAAGGCAAGTGATGAATCTAAAAAGGTGCAACTGGTCTCTCAGGAGAACACTGTGGGTATCAAAACGGAAGACGAAACTAGAAGCATGATTAAATGACTCCATTTTTGTCTTCTTAGACATGGCATGGATTTTGTCTCCCCACGTCATGTTTCCTACTGGGAAGTAGGGACTCTGATAGATACCCACGTGACAAACATACGATGCGCAGTGATGAAATCCCATCTATTTCAAAGGACAAGTGTACGTTGGACATGCGATAGTTTGAAGAGAGGTGTGGTCCCCTAACTGGGGTCATCATTTTGGAAACACCTGCGACAGTTTGCATTCATCCGCCACATGCATGCACCA
>JASDQU010684652.1:28256-50258 GCA_032191745.1 Picea mariana
CCAATAAAGCTTTGATACCAAATGTAAATTCTAACCTTGTACAATATCTACTGCAAACTGATATTCAGAAAAGAATAGAAAAGATATAATGTAAAATACAAACATTACACAGAGATTTTTCACCTGGAAACCCAAACCAGGAAAACCAGAATATATTCTATTCATACAGTATGTTACATTGTTTACAATACAATATACATATAGGATCCAGCGGCATCCAAAACCCTAACCCAATGACCTAGATTAGTCCAAAACCCTAATTCCTTAACCGGAAATAGAAAACCATCGGCAAAAAAACATGTTCCGAAGAACCACCAAATATCATGTGGTCTCGGAAATATGTCATCTTGGTAATATGTCGTCCCGACGGAAATATGTCGTCCCGAAAAAAAAAATCCGGGGGCACTGCCCTCGAACCCCTGCGCGAGGGGCCTAGCGCCCCCCCCTCTAACCCCTATGCGCGCCCGACGCAGATGCTCAGACACTACTACTCATGCAAAGAATATAACACATACCCAACATGGACTACATGAGGTTCTGGGTCCATGAATGCAGGACAATCTTAGAATTATTTCCTTTGGTTCTGGTTAAGTAGTTATGCAGGGCTAACATGTTGTAAACTTTATGATCTCCAAGGTTAAAATCACTAAATTTCAATGATGCAAGCTTATCCTGGTCAACACAAACTGTGCACACCCCTTTCGGAAGGTACGCAGTGATCAAAGTGTACTCAAAGTATCGAGGTACTTTGTCACGGTTGATGGCACCACTTAGAGGTGGTAAGTAATTAGGTAGAATGTGTGGGATAAGCTTGGCATTTTTGATGTCATCCCTGTGCTTGGTTCGTTTCTCATCGGTCAGTTGGGATGGAACGATGTGAGCAGTGGAAGGGGATGCCTAGAGTCCTCTTGTTGATTATGCTTGGACTCCTGTAGATAATACTTGCTCTAACATGACTCTCGCAGTCATTAAGTCAATAAAAAAAATTTCAACTACTTTTTCAGTAGTGATGAGCTCATCCGACATACAAGCTCGGGTGTGAAATGAATTCAGAGACTACAGTGAATGATATGAGAATAAGAAAATGATTACAGGATGAAGTAATCTTAGGCTTCAGGCTCAAATTCTCGCTTAGGAAAAATTATTCTCGGTGCATGGCGCGACGGACTAAGTAGGGAACTTAGAAATGGTCTGCTTGCAACGGGTATGAGGTTGCATTAACTTATGTTCTGTCCATTATGGCACGGTCTAACAGTCTAGTGGAGAGCAATAAATTCTTTATGACTCGTTCGAAGTGGCATTCAAATGGTTATATTGTCTTCCAACGACTATATTACTTCACCTCGGTGAAGTGGCATATGTCATTGTTCTGATATCTCGACGAAGCTCCAATTCTGCAAAGTGTCTTCATGTGAGGTACCCTCTGGGATCTTCTATAATTTTTCAATATTAGCCTTCTTCTTACTTAGATTTCTATCCTTCTTTCCAGTGAGCTTCGTCTCGATGATTATCATTCCATTTTGATGCTTATTCTCCTTGGACATAGTCACTTTGTGCTGGTGAGATTCTCTCCTAGGGTTTAGGAATATCATTTCTTCTTTGTTTGGGGTAGAAATTTCAACCTTTTGTGTAGCTTTGGCCTCGAAATCTAGGCTTCTAGTGTCATATGGCTTCGAGCGGTTCTCCTATTCTTCTATCAACTGTGTGATCCTTTTAGTCATGAAATCTTTTAACTCTTGTATCTATTGTTCTAAAACCTCTTCTTCATCCTTCTTTCTAGCTTGATCTCTTTCAATCCAAGGTTGTTCAAGTAGCATAGTAAACGGGGCATTGTCCTCAATGAATTTGATAATCTTAAAATCTTCTTTTGTCGAAGTTCCATTGACTGTCATAGGTATTTGAGCGAGTTTTCCACATAACATTATCAATTTTCCTTGGAATAGTCCTATTCCTCCCAATGAAGGAATCATGGCAGGCTTCCCTATAGCTTTCCAAGTTCTTTCTAGCATAATGTTCACTTGTGTTTCTTCATCAAGAATACATTCAATATCAAAGTTCCCTATTCTTGCTTCAACTTGCTCCTTTTCTTTGAAGATCTCTGGTAATAAGACATCTTTATGTTCCTTCAGGGTTTCTTTCATCTATATTAATACTTTCTCTGATTCTTGCTGGGTTTCTTCCTTTTCTAGATATTCCTTATGGTCTTCTTGATTTATATTTATCCTTTCAAGCTTAGTGTTCATTCTAGGGAAATCCAATACCTCATGGTGCATAGCTTTGCAATAGAGACAACTAGGTCTTCTACCAGGGCACTCTTTAGCTATATGGCCTGGTTTTCTGCAACTATAACATAGGATTAATCCTCTCTTTCTTTTAAATGATTCCCAACCTCTTATGTACTGTGCACTAGAATCATGATAGCTAACCTGCAAAAAATTCTTTCTAGGATCTTGCATCCATTTGTTAGTCCATATATTTTTTCTATGCATAGGTATAACATATCTATCATTATACTTATCAGATCTATTCATATCAAACTTTCTTTCATCTATTAATTCCCTAGTTTTTAAGCTAGGATAGAATCTATCAAACATACCTAGATCCATGCTCTAAAAACAAAAAAATTCACTTATCTTACTTATACAGGGCACAAAGCTTCCAGATCTAAGAACTTTTAACTATTCTTACCTTTATTAGAGCACAAAGCTTACATATATTACCTCTTTTCTATAGATCTGACCTCTTTCTTTCAGAAATTTCCACTTTTACTTTTCTTAGAGCATAGAGCATTCAGATCTCACTTATTTTTTTCAGATGTGATATTGCTTTCTTCAGATATGACCTTTCTCCTAGAACAAATATTCACAGTTCGAGTAAAAATCTGCGCACTAGGGAAACAGATCTATGAATAGAGATTTCTTTTGCATAAAGTTTATTCTTCCTCAGTTCCCAATAATCACAGTTTCAAGTCATGGAAACAGAACCATTTGATGGCACAGGGGAAGACCCAGGGTTCAATGCTCAAGAGAGAACCAACAAAGCCCTAACTACTGACCCTTTCGGCAACACCTGCGAAGTAGATGAAGTCTCACCCAAGGTAGAGGCAGGGGTGGTTGCAAGACTCAGGTGTCTGCAACCTTAGCTGGGACATAGATCTATGATTATATTGTCTACAGAGCACCTAACATTGGTCAATCATCAATATTCAGTCCTTATTATAATTCACAAATAACATAGAGCATCGCAGTATACACTCAGATCTATAGTATTTCATCACTTAATCATAGTAAGCTAGATCAGATCTAGTAGATCAGCACTAAGTTACCATGCACAGTATATGCAAGCAAAAAATTCCAACTAACACTATTATCTATTTAAGAAAATAAAACGCATAACTTAAAATCAATCAAATCCGCTCTTGCTTGAATATACACTCAGCTGAAATAAAACAACTACCACACTCTTACATAAATTAAAGAAGTATTAACAAAATGAAGTAACAACAACATGAATTGAATCTTACTGTAAGAGCAATTTAATAAACAACACACAACCATAAGCAATGATCAACTAATCATAAACCAAGATAAATTAAGACAATGAAAAGAAAAATACAAGTAAATGAATAAGACCAACACATACAAGATTGAGGGGGCCCTGCCTCACCTAGCATGCGTGGCCAAAAGACTTACAAGATCAAGAGAAAGTTGCACATAATTGAAGATCCATAAGCTCCTTTGTATTATTGAAGAAAACTCAAGAATTACATAAGTTCAACTCTTTCTTACAAAAAAATTCTATATAATTTCATAACTACCCCTCTCCTACTTGAAGAGGTCTTATTTATACAAATCAAATCCCCAAATCCCTGGGTTGCTCAAACAAATTTCTAAGTTTAGAGAACTGTCCGCAACTGTAAATATGGAAAATACGCTTTTAAAGAACCAACGATTTCTCTCAAACCGTAACTCCAATTGGAAAACGACCCATTTTTAACTCAATTGGGCCCATTATGAACAAAACCCATGTCTCGGATTTTTTAGATTCATCCTCATCTGCTCACAATATTCCATGAAAATTCATCTCTCCTTATTTGCCACGTTTTTCACTGAAAACGGTTAACCATGAGCTGGAACTCACATGTGTCATTTGGAGGTTGGAACCTTGACTGCTGCAACTGTTGATACATAAATTCACTCCTCTAACCATCATCATAAAAATCATGCATAATAGTCTTTAATTCATTAAAAATGAAGGAAGAATAATCATTATTAACCAGTAAAGCATAACAGGAATAATATGTCATTTTATGAGCAATTGTAGCAAATCTATGGAAAATGGAATGATAAATGAATGATAATAGGATGGAGAAGGGATGGAATGGATGCCTATAGATGATGAAAATATGGACAAATATGTGACCCAACATCTGCCCCACACTGAAAATGTTGCATGTCCTCATGCAACTCAATACATTGCATTAACCAAGCTGTTAAGGACTCATTTGAATGTTTTTGATACAATAGATTTTCATGCAAATCAAAACTCATATGAAAAAGGTATTTTGACAGTTTTATATGTCACAATTTAATGCACATTCTTGCCAAAAATCATAACAATCTAATACGCAAATCCCAAGATATCCTCTTGTTGAAACTCCTTGTAATTGAAACTCTCTTGAAATAGTTCTAACAACACCACATTTTTTTCAAAGTACAAAGTGAATTTTGTAGGAATATTAATCCCATGCTTCATCATACCAAAAATCATGACAACCCAATTCGTCATTTGGAAGATATGCCCAAATTAATTTCTGCACCTTTTGTAGAAAATAACATGCATGAGAAAAATAAATATGAATGGCAAATGAGAGAACAAACTATCATGCATAGTAACCACCCCATACTGATTGTATAGCATGTCCTCATGCTAAATTATGAAATCAAACTTAAACACAATCTCAAAACAGATCCTTTGCAGAAAATGCATAAGAAGACAATCATCTCTAAGTACCCCTTGCTTATGTATACAACACAATCACCATCAAATTCCCTCAATAAGTTTTTCTTGTACTTCAAGGCAACATTTTTAGTGGGAAAATAATCTGCAAACCTTGAATCTAGTCATGATCTTTCTGCAAAATGATTAGTATATGATATCTTTTACTGCTAGTTGTAAATACCTTATCAATGCTTGAATACCAATCCTCCAATCTTGGAAATCCATCAAATGTTATCTCAGAATGTGATTGAGCTGGCCATGTCATGAGTTTACCATCAAATGCTTAACCATATGTATTTGAAAATCCGCATACCATATGATATACCCTCCAATAATCTTAGTTTCACTTATGGGGATTGTAACCCTGTAATCATGGGATTCTAGATCTCAAAACAACTTGCTTTGTTTGTAGGTTACCTCATAGGTTTTCATCATTGGTAACAAGAATTGTTTTCGATGAAAATTCACAATATTAAGACTGTATGGAATTTTTTTTTTACCATCATTATGAAGTGCTCAGAATTTGTGAATCAATCAGTGTATCATGAACCAAGAAAATGAACCACATACCTCTGTATTTCTACCCATGTGTTTAAAACAAAATGGCTTCTACAATAGTGTATTTTACTATAGGTTCTTGTGGACAGACAACTTCCTTCTTCAAATAGATTCTTGGGCATGAAGAGTAGCTATTCCATTCTTCATGTAATGAAGATAACTCCTTAAAAAAAAAAATGTAGCCAACTAATGACAAAATCTGGAAATTCCAATAAGTTTGCCCAACACCCAAGTAAATTTGTTGCCCATGTACCAATGGTGACCCAATTTTCTGCCATAGATTTCATACTGGACTGTAGTAGTATGCTAAAATATGAGTACATAATGGAGATCTGAATTTGCCTTGGATATACCTTCACTTTCTAAGATTTCAACAACAAAATTAATATATGGTTGAATATGAAACCATGGGCAGAAACTAATGATGGTTGTTGCATGCCAAAGATAATGACTGAAATTGATTTTTTTTTTCTTGTTGTATGGCAACATAGGCTTCTTTTGTTGCTTGCAATAACTGTGGGAAAGGTGCCTCTGAAACAAGCCACTACAAAAATTCTTTTTTAAATTTTGGGTGGAGACATTGTTTCAATTGCCTTTTAATAATTGCTTCCTTCCATTAGCATTTGTGTAGACAACTACACATGTTTTCATAATGGCAACAGAGACTACCACAAAATCATTATTCTACCACCTAAGAGAACCATTAGCATGCTCCCATGGTAAATCTTATGAGCACATAACCCTCTTTTAAACAATGATGTATATCGGCAAACGAGAAAACCAAATAGAATGTTCATATGGGAGGGATAGGCATTAATGAAAGGGGTAGCATCATAATCATTCTTGAGACATCCATTAAATTTGTAGCCTATCAAATCCTTATAACATGTATGACTCAAATCCATATAACACATATGTTGTATCCTTTCATGAAGCCATAACAACAACTTTTTGAAGATGTGCAATATGTAGGAGAACCATGAGTCAAAAGGCTGGAAAAGATAATTGGAAACCCATGAGATGAATGAATACATCATGGAAATGAACCAAAGAAACCATACCTCTGACTTTTGGCGTGCTTGTATGAAAATGGACATCATGATCTTCTTCCTTTCTCTATTCTGGTTCTTATGTGACAGTAGCAAATCAATTTCTCATGCTTGGATGTTAGGAAATGTAGGGAAGGACTTGACTTGGGTGTTGGGAGTGCATGAGGTGAAGGTTGATATGGTAATGGAGGGATAAGAGAGGTAATAGATGAGTTATGATATGAAAATGGAGAATAGAAATCCTTAGTGGTTCTTCACGACATTTTCCTAAATCTTTAATAAATAAAAAACTCATGCTATTTTACCTCAAGTTTTACCTCCATGAAATATTTGATTGGCATGGATGGACTGATGTCTGTTGAAGTTGATGTAAGCCAAACTAATGTCGAGACAAATGTATATGAGAGCTGAAATACAATGAGGCTGAATCTGATTTGAAATGATGTTGTGTTGGTTGCATGTAAGACTACGGCTGCTAGAACAAATGATGATGAAGAATTTTGCTACATAAGCAGAAATCTCCTTCTCCTATTCTAAAAATCAAATGCTGAAATGAAAATGGAAAGGGACTATTGAACTACTAAAAAAAATGATGCTACAAATCAGTGTTGAAACCATTAGATCAAATAATCTTCAACTACTACAAAACTGAGGTACAATTCTTACCATGCGAATGAATGTGATGAAGTCGAGGATGGAAAGAAATTGTTGGATTACCGGCATTTAATGTATGTCGTTAACCAATGTGAAGAAACTCACTGTTGATGACAATGACCTCTAAAGTACCTTAGTACATCTTGACAGGTACAAATGGATTTGTTGGAGTCGAGTTACTTGCAATATTTGTCAATCAAGAGGCATTGATGAATCCCCATGATTAACAACAATGAGATCTACCATCGATGTATGCAGATCCCAGGGCACTATGAAACTCTAACCTCAATCCTCGATTATGTGTTGGAGTCGATGGGATGAGATTTGTTAGAAGGAGGGCCTTAATGAATCCCACATCATCCAACATGAGAATAGATAAAAGGATTTGAAGAACTGAAGATGAAATATTTACATTAGCAAGTGGTAAGGGAGATGAGTGACTTTATTCATGGGTTAGCAATGATTGGAGTGGAAAGTATGGAAGTGATGAAATGGAGCAGAAGGTAATGGAATGGATGGAATGGTAGAGGGAAAATAAATGTATAGGCATATCACAGTGTTGGTGAATGAGCATGATGAGCATAATGTCTTCTTAGAAGGATTATTGGCATGGTTAATGTAGAAATGAAACTTGAATTATGAGGCATTGGTCTTTGTATGGTTTGCACATCAATCTCTCCATTTGTTAAGTGCTCAATTCATTTGAAAATTTGAGAAAAAGTCTTCAAGAATCACACATGCATGTATTAACCTTCTTCGATCTTCCAAGGACTTGCAAAACATAAGCACTTACCTGCAATAAAATGTGAGATCATGGAGAAGAGAGGTGTACGAGATATCTTCATCCAAGACATACAAAAAAAAAAAAAAATATGTAGTTACTTATAAAACAANCATCCAAGACATACAAAAAAAAAAAAAATATGTAGTTACTTATAAAACAAATCCAAAGAAAATAACTAAAACAAAATTCATTGTATACCTATTCAGGAGTGTTGGCCAACATATACTACCCAATAGTATTTCGATCATAACTTCTTTTTTTCTCGTCCGATTTGAGTGATTCCAAATGCAAATAAGAGTAAATTCAGTGGTATATTTCCATTAGAAATATTTTTTGAAAATTCTATATGATGATATGCCAAATATGCTCAATAACACCCTACATGACAAGGTGTTTTTCGAATTTCGAACTAGACCAAAAGTCATGGTTTTAGTCATAACTTTTTCGCTTGATGACAGATTGATGTGATTCCAATTCGAGATGAAATTATATTCATGTAGGTATTTCCAATATAAATAATTTTTAATGACAAGAGTAATTAATGAGTCAAATTTACCAATGAACAGCTGGGAAGACAGATTTTTCAAAGTGCAGATTTATGACAAACAGTCAGTGTTTTGGTCATAACTTCCTCATATGATATCAAAATTGAGTGATTCAAATTGCGTTATAAAATATAATCATAGGGGAATATACCACTGAAATTTTTTTTCAATATCTATCCAATATGGCATCCAAAAATTGTTTGTCCCAACTCTGTTCCTAAGCTGCTTGCTTGACATCCTGTTAGTATTTTGACCATAACTTTTTAGTTTGATGTCCAATATCAAAAATTAAAATTGGTTTGTAAAATATATTCAAAGGTATACTTGGGATGTAAATAGGTTTTGAAAATAAATCCATTTAGTCTCCCAAAAATGGACTGTCCCAACTGTGTTTTAGTAAAAATTTCAAGCCAAAATGCCACAAAAATCCAATAAATGAAATATGGCTCTCAAAAACTGACCGGAATAGCTGTGAATGTTTTTAAACATAAAAATTTCAATGGAATACATGCCCATACCAAAAAATTCAAGCACTGAGTACCCAGATTGACTTACGCAGCGTGTTGCAGCAAATGCTAAAACTTAAAAAAATGATGGTTTTTGAAAGAAAGTCCATGAGATCAAGGCTACAAGCGATCGAATGATGATATCTTGAAGGTGTCTCATTTTTATTTCTAAACTAGGATACTAATGCTTATAGCTAAACTAATCAATTCCATTAAGCATTTATTGAAAATTCATTCATTACCCTACCCTACTTTACTTGAAAAATGAATTACCTCAAGTATAAGAATACTTCCAATGAAGCCACTTACGTAACAAAGTCTCAAATATGCTCATACCCACAACTAAAAAATATAACTTTATGAATACCAGGATATGAAAGACCAACTTCCCTTGAAATGATAGTGCCAAGAATTGTTGAAGTATAACATGAAGTTGCGGATTGGTGATGGATTGAAACCAAGATTCAATATAGTTCTTGTTCCCTTGATTTCCTATAGATGTTACACCATGAATCTCTTTAGAAAACTGATCTTCCTGAATGTAGAAGAGATTCATATCTAGTGACCATGATGTAGAAGATGCTTCACTTTTTGGTTCCAATGTCTGTTTTTCATCAGATTTGTTAATCTTGTTGGCTTGCTGATGATGATAAGAAACTTCCTTTTCAATTCTTGGACTTACAACCTGCCCAGACCTCATACAGATTTTTTGCAATGGTGTAGCTGAGGCAGGATAAGTGGTAATGTAGAAACGTTGTGTAGGTCAGCACTGTAAGTATACTGCACTACTTTATTATGGTTAGGGTGCGAGGTGGGATGATCAGGAAGTTGTGTAGGGCATGGAGGAGCTTGATGAAAAGTTAAGTATGGAAAGTATCACTGATTGGTTTGTGTGGATGACCTTAATGGGAAAATAGGATGTTGTTGAAGAGCTTGTGTAAAGTATGGAGGATTGGTGTTTGTCATAACATTACGGAAAGTAGTCATGGGATCATAAGATGGGCCATGCCAACCTTGTGGACAAGATAGGTAGGACTGAGATTGGGGTTGCCACAATTGCCATGGTGTATGAGTATTCAATGATTGCTTGTGAGAGTAAGGAAATGGAGGGACAGAGTTTTGAATCATACATGTAGGCCATGGTTGTTGTGGTGAAATTTCTACAAATCCTTGATCTCTTTGATATATTTCTTTTATCTTGGGTAAGGAGGGGCAACTATCCATTGAATGACTCAAGTCACATATGCCATAAATTATGAGACTATCCAAAGGACAATCCATTGCAAGATGTTTCTTCTAGCACCGAGGACAAACTGTTTCCTCAAGTTCCTCCCATTTCTTCTTATCCTTCAAAATATCCAATTGTGAATTTAATGAGCTAATGATATCAACTTTAAAATTTTCAATTGAATTAATGATTTCAGCTCCTATAACTCTTGTTTTTGCAGCAGATTTAAAATATTGAGAAGAAGGATCACTAGAATTCTTACCAATCTTAAATTTCCCTCTTGAATACCTTCTACATAACTCACAAATATCATCATATGGTAACTGAAATACATCACATGTTCCCATCAAATTTAAGATTTCTAAATATTCATCATGGATTGCTTTTAGTAGGAGTATTTTCAAGGTTTCTTTTCCCAACTATTTTTGTTTAGATCTTTGAAGGTTGTATTGAAAGCGCTCCACATATTCCTCCTAACTCTCTTATTCTCCTTGTGTCATTCCAAAGATATCGTCATTGACCCTGCAATAATTTTGGTACCTTTGCAAGAATACATATTTCATGTCTTCCCAAGTTTGTATAGAATTACCACCGAGGCTCATGAACCATCAGAGGGATGTTCCTTTTAGAGTAAGGGGAAAAATATTCAACTTTTGATCATTAGTAAAATAACCATAACCTCTACAAAGTACTTCAAATTCAAATAAGAATGCATCAGGGTCTTCATTTGCCAAACCGTGAAAATTTGGTATATCGGATGGGGGTATTCATTGCATTTGTACCACTCCTTCAAGATCTCTCATGGTGAATTCAAAGGTAACAACTTCTCTCTCCTTCTTACCTGCCATCTTTTTGTTGGATTCTTCATGTGCTATATCACGGATCCTTCTTCAAATGTTCCTATCAACTTGTGAGTAGGATGGGTTGTTCTTACATCACCACTAAGAGAAATGATAAGATTTAGGATAAAAAACTAAAAAGTATATGCAAAGAAAGAAACAATCAAGAAACCTACATACCTTGACCCTTCACCTCGGAGTCAAGAACATGCAACTTAAAAAACAATGTCAATTGGACTTGTGCGCCCTTGATAACTTCCCTGGCAATGAAGTTAAAATGTTGGGCTCTAAATATGTCCTAAAATCAACCTCTAGGAATCAACCAAAAGTAGGCGCTGGCACAAGCATTTTACTTATTGCCTACGTAGGTTCTTAACTTTTGTTTTCAATACCCAACCTCCAGTGATGGAACACCTATAAAGGAACAACAATCGTAAATGGAATGATAGTTGTTCCTCTCAAATGAATAGCAACTACCCTCAAAGGAATAGTAGTCGTGTGAAAGGAATGGCAGTTGTTCCTTTCAAATGAACAAAAACTACACTCAAAGGAACAATGGTCGCATGAAAGGAACGACAGTTGTTCCTTTCAAATGAATAGAAACTACCCTCAAAGGAACAATAGTCGCACGAAAGGAACAACAGTTGTTCCTTTCAAATGAACAACAACTACACTCAAAGGAAAAACAGTCGTTATATTGGGCTAAACTAATGTTGAATTAATTGCATTGTAGTATTTGCCCAACTATTCAATTTTTAACCCAATGAAGTCTTTTATTTCAAAGTTACCATGCACAATATATGCAAGCAACAAACTCCAACTAACACTAATACCTATTTAATAAAATAAAACACATAACTTAAAATCAATCAAATCCTCTCTTGCTTGAAAATACACACAGCTGAAATAAAAAAAATACCACACTCTTACATAAATTAAAGGAGTATTAACAAAATGAAGTAACAACAACATGAACTAAATCTTACTGTAAGACCAATCTAATAAACAACACACAACTGTAAGCAGTGATCAACTAATCATAAACCAAGATAAATTAAGACAATGAAAAGAAAAATACAAGTAAATGAATAAAACCAACACATACCAGATTGAGGGGGCCCTGCCTCACCTAGAATGCATGGCCAAAAGACTTACGAGATCAAGAGAAAGTTGCACATAATTGCAGATCCATAAGCTCCTTTGTATTATTGAAGAAAACTTAGAAATTACATAAGTTCAACTCTTTATTACAAAAAAATTCTATATAATTTCATGACTGCCCCTCTCCTAATTGAAGAGGTCTTATTTATACAAATCAAATCCCCAAATTCTTGTGTTCCTCAAACAAATTGCTAAGTTTAGAGAACCGTCCGCAACTGTAAATATGGAAAATACCCTTTTAAAGAACCACCAATTTCTCTCAAACCGTAGCTCCAATTGAAAAACGACTCCTGAGGAACTCAATTGGGCCCATTTTGAACAAAACCCATTTCTCAGATTTGCGAGATTCATCCTCATCTAGTCACAATATTCCACGCAAATTCGTCTCTCCTTATCTGCCACGTTTTTCACTAAAAACGGTTAACCATGAGCTGGAACTCACATGTGTCATTTGGAGGTTGAAACCTTGACTGCTGCAACTATTGATACATAAAATCACTCCTCAAACCATCATCAGAAAAATCATGCATAATAGTCTTTAATTCATTAAAAATGAAGGAAGAATAATCACTATTAACCACTAAAGCATAACAGGAATAATATGTGATTTTATGAGCAGTTGTGGCAAACGTATGGCAAATGAAATGATAAATGAACAATAATAGGATAGAGAAGGGATGGAATGGATGTCTATAGATGATGAAAATATGGACAAATATGTGACCCAACAATTTTCGTCTTCAATATGTTACAAGCACAAAGTCTCCAAAACCCCTCTTCGCATAGGACAAAAGATCTGTGTAGCTCACTAGATGCTTCTTCCTTGAGTTACAACACTTAGCTTTCTATAGAAACCTCACAATAACTTACACTTAGACTTGCCTTACACACTTTGCACAGAGCACTTATTCAACATCACATAGATGCACTACCAATTTCACTAAGCAATCATATCTACTACTTCTTACATTTCCTATCCTTCTATTTATACAGTACAAAAGTGAGCCTAAATGTGGGTAAACCCATGGGCCAACATCCCTTTCCGATTACATTAACCAAAAACCCTAAAAGGGGCCCAAAAGTGGATCGAGATCCCTTGATCTCTACTTCGCCTAGCGCTCCATCTTTGACAGGTTGTCGAAGTCCAAAAATGGTCAAATATGACCAAGTGTTCCTCAAAACTTGGTCAAGGTCCAACAAATGCTAGGAGTTATTGTGAATCTTTTGGAGCTGATTGCAAAAATGCAAGAAGATCAAATGCTTGGGAGAGGATAACCATGAGTGATCTGGGAGTTTCACCCTGAGTCTTGAATGTAACTGAACTTAGGTAGTAGTTATCTTTTTTTTCATTTTCCGAGTAAACGAGTAATCAGAGGGAACCCTAAGGACCCTCTGAGATAAATAGAGGTTTTGTACACTCGAATGAGGCTACTGCGAGTTAGTAGGAGTTTTTGAGTTTTATTTGTTGTTTGAGAATAGCTGTAGCCATTTTTAATTTTTTGAATGAATATAACAAAGGAAAATTGATCCGAATGCGTGATGTTGTTACTGTTTGTGATTATCTATTATTTTGTTTTCATAAATGAATGAATTTCGTTATGAATGGATGAAACTGTGAATGTTAGTATGAGTTTCAATTGTTTCTCTTTTTTTGAGTGAGTGCAAGGTGTGCACGTAGAATGAAAGGAGTGTGTGATGAGATCTGTTTTGATTCTGAAGCTTAGAAGAGATAGCACGAGACTTTCCATTTGCAAGGAGTGCAAAGCGACTACTACAAGTCATGCCCAGTCATCTGCAAGAAACAAGTCTTGCTTAGGAATATGATACAAGGAGTGCACATATTTGGAATTTGAATAAGTGTCGAAGGGACTCCATAGGAGGCAAAGTCCTGAAACGCGAAATCCTGACTTGATCACATTCATCCATAAAAGGGGAAGATCTGGATCGTTGATCTAGTTCCATCATGATTTCGGCTATCAAGAGAACGGAGGTAGGGAGACCGCCAAATTCGTGAAACGTGAAATCCCGACATGATCAATTGATCGAAGACAAGATCTGGACCATTGATATAGAACCATCTCGGTTTCAAATTTCAGGAGAACGGAGGTAAGGAGACCCCCAAAGTCTCGAAACGTGAAATTGTGACTTGATCACAATCGTTGATCAAAGGAAGAATATGGGTCGTTGATCTAGTTCCATCGCGATTTTGGATATCGAGAGAACGGAGGTAGGGAAACCCCCAAAGTCGTGAAACGTGAAATCACAAGGCACCTTTCATTCAAGCCCATGGTCACCATTCGTGGTCACATTGAAGGAAGATAGGGGAGGAGCTAGTACATGCTAAAATCCTGTCGGGGTTTCGAAGGTTGAGAGAATCGGGGTGATTCACATGTAAAGACCTGACATGAGAAATCGTGAAATGCCTTTTAGGTTAGACTCATGGTCACATAAAATGGTCACGTGAGAGAATCTTGTGCCTGGTGCTTGTTCGCACAATGAAGTTTCATGAAAAGGAGCTATGGACATTTTTTGAAGATTCCAACGGGAAATCGAAGAGCTACTCCAGCTTGAAGATTGAGAATATCTAGAGACTGAGAGGTTAGCAGACCCTGCTGAGGTGGGGGCACTGCATCAAGTGGCATCATAGTTTATTTTCATCTGTATATTTTAGGAAAAGGAGATAAAGGAGATGATAGAACTCAAAGGTACACTCTTTGTGTGAGATACATTCGATACAATGCCACCAAGGAGATGAGTGGAACAACCTTTATCCAATCAGGCTGTAGAAAGGGAGATGCGAGAACTTGGTGCAATATTAGAGGTGATGGAGGTAGCACAGAGGAGGGAACCTGATGACTGAGACATCAACGATGTAGAGAAAGAAGAGGTAGAAGTCGAAGAAGCTACAGGAGAGAATGTTGTTGAAGATCACTTGCTAAAAGCGATTGTTAGACTGGGATCTAGAGCCAAGATAGAGGTCCCAATATATGAAGGTAATTTTGATGCAGAAGAGATGCTATATTGGGTAAGATCCATGGACAAATATTTTGACTATGAAGATGTTGATGAGGAGAAAAGGGTGAGACATGCTGTCACCAGGCTCAAAGGACATGCAACACTGCGATGGGATGAACTAGAGGCTGAGAGGAGAAGCAAGGGAAAACAAAAGATAAAGGGTTGGGATAGAATGGTAGCCATGGTGAAGGCTAGATTCATGCCCAAATATTACTAGATCAATGTGTTCAGGAAATTGTAGAGCCTGAGACAAAAGGGCATGAAAGTTAAAGAGTACACAGAGGATTTCTACAAGATGAACATCAGAACTGGACAAAGAGAGAAAGATAAAGAAAAATTTTCCAGCTATATAAATTTCCTAAGGTATGAAATCCAGGATGAGATTAGCACGATGTTAGTAAGGACAGTGGAGGATTCTTATCAGTTTGCATTGAAGGTGGAGGAGAAGTTGGCCAAAAAAAAAATCAATGAGGCAGAGGTAGAATCCCATTTCTGAACAAAGACAAGGGAGTTTTGCAAGACAAGGCACAAAAATCCAAAGATGAGACTGAGAAACCACTTCATCACTCAGAAAGAGGAGGACGTTCCCGAGGAGAAGAAGTTCTTCCATAGGAAGAGGAAGAGGCAGAGGAGGAGAAGTGAGATGTTACACTTATGGAAAGGTGGGACGTAAGTCTTGGGAATGTCCCGGGAGAAATAAATAAGGAGAAGGTGAAGCTCACATTTTGGAAGCACGGAGAAGAAATGTTGAAGCAGAAGGAGAAGAGGATGGAACATCTTTGATGTTGAAAAAATTTCTCTTAAAACCAGAGGCATAAGTTGAAAACCTAGTGCAGGGAAACAATCTCTTCAGGATATATTGCAAGACTAAGGACAGAGTCTACAAGGTGATAATTGACATTGGGAGTATTGACAACTTAGTATCCACAAATATGGTGGAGAAATTGGAGCTGGAGACAACTGAACATCCGAAGCCATAAAAATTCTCATGGTTTTAGAAAGGACACCGAGTAATGGTTACTAAGAAATGCTTGGTTGAATTTAAGATAGGAGGATATAGAGATGAAATTCTATGTGATGCAATTCCCATGGATGTATACCATATTTTGTTGGGAAGATAATGGCAGTTTGACCAGAATGTCATTCATAATGGGAGGAAGAATATATACACCTTGGAGAAGAATGGTATGACATAGATGTTGCTGCCAATAGAGGAAAAGAAAGAAAAAGAGTAAGACAACACAAGAATACTTATCATGAGTGAGAATGAACTCCTGAGAGAAGTTAAGAAAGAACAAGAGATTTAGTTGGATGTGGTGAGGAAACCTAGAGTTGTCCTTACAAGTACTTTGATGGATTATTTGCCTGAAGAAATTCGGGAATTGTTGGATAATTTTTCTGACATAGTGGTGGATGATATTCCTAACTCATTCCCACCCATAAGAAGTATTGGCCATCATATTGATATTATACTAAGAGCAATTCTGCCAAACAAAGCAACGTACAGACTGACACCTCGAGAGAATGAGGAGGTAAAGAATCAAGTCCAGGAATTGTTAGACAAAGGTTTGGTCAGAGAGAGATTGATTCCATCTGCAGTGCCAACTGTGTTGAGTCCAAGGAAATATGGAGGATGGAGAATGTCTATAGACTCAAGAGCCATTAACAAAATCATCATCAAGCATAGATTTCCTTTTCCAAGAATGGATGATTTAATGGACTGTCTAAGTGGAGCAAACTTATTTTCTAAGATAGATTTGAAAAGAGGATATCACCAGATAAGAATGAGAGAAGGTGATGAATGGAAGACAACATTTAAGAGAAATGAATGTTTCTATGAATGGATTGTTATGCCATTTGGCTTAACAAATTCCCCGAGTACTTTTATGAGGTTGATGAATGAAATACTAGAAGATCTCATTGGCAAGTTTGCGGTTGTATATCTGGATGATATATTGGTCTTTAGCAAGACTAAAGAGGACCATTTGAGACACTTGACACTAGTGACGATAAGACTACAATAGGAGAAGTTGTTGATAAATCTAAAGAAGTCCTCTTTTATGAAGACATAACTCATTTACTTGGGTTTTGTGATCTCTTCAAATGAGATGAAGATGTATCCATAAAAGGTGAAAGCAATCAAAGAATGTCCGTCACCGAGAAGCATGTTTGAGGTAAGAAGATTCCATGGATTAACAAGTTTTTATAGGAAGTTCATCAGAGATTTCAGTGGAATTTACCAATGATGGATACAGTAAATAAGAAGAACAAGTCTTTTAAATGGACAAAGGAGGTAGAGATGAGATTCAATACACTAAAGGAGAATATAACAGAGTGACCAATTCTGGTCTTGCCAAATTTCGAAAAGAAATTTCAAGTGAGATGTGATGCAAGTGGAGTTGCAATCGAAGCAATTTTGAGCCAGGATAATAGACTAGTTGCCTATTTTAGTGAGAAGATGAATGAGACTAAGAGAAAATACTCCACATGTGATAAGGAATTTTATGCCATAATTCAAGCCTTGATGAAGTGGAGACATTACCTTTTCCCACAGGAATTTGTCTTGTACAGTGATAACCAAGGTTTATAATTCATAACCAGACAGGAAAAATTGAATCAAAATCATGCAAAGTGGATTGATATTATGCAGAATCTTAATTTTTTCATAAAACATATTGCTAGGAGCTATTTGATTCTGTAGGAGTTGGTTGATTCTGCAAGAATTTCAGGTGAAGACCTTTGGGTTTGAACACCTTAAGGAAATGTACAATAATGATCCATATTTCAAGGAGGCATATGAAGCATGCACGAATCCTATCCTGAGAGATAGGATTTAGTGGTCATAGTATATGAATAAAGAGGGATTTTTGTTCAAGGGAAATCAGTTATGCATACCAAAATGTTCAATGAGGGACAACCTTTTGAAGGAAAAGCATAGTGGAGGATTGGTTGGACATTTTGGCCATGATAAAACATTCACACAATTGAGCAGTTAATACTATTGGCTAGGTATGAGGACATAAGTGATGGAATTTGTGAACATATGTAGAATTTGTCAACATGCAAAAGGTAAATGATAGAACATTGGATTGTATCAACCATTGCCAATACCATAGAGGCCTTGGGATGTGATAAGCGTGGATTTTGTGTTAAGACTACCAAGAATACAAAGAGGATGTGATTCCATATTTGTGGAAGTGGATAAATTTTTGAATATGGCGCACTTTATCCCATGCCATAATACCAATGATGCAACACATGTTGCAAATCTATTTTTCAAGGAAGTTGTGAGACTTCGCGACCTACCCAGAAGCATCGTCTTGGACAGATACACAAACTTTTTTGGTCATTTTGGAGAACATTGCAGAAGAAGTTGGTGATGGAAATGTCCTTCAGGTCATCTTATCATCCTCAAACAGATGGACAAACTGAGGCGGTAAACAGAAGTTTGGGAAACTTGTTGAGGAGTCTGGTCACTAAGCATCATAACCAGTGGGATCAGATTCTACCATAAGCATAATTTTCATACAATGACTTGCCAAACAGAAGCACTGGAAATATCCCATTCCATATATTGTATTGAATGCAACCCATGGGAGTATCTGAGTTGAGAGACTTGGGATAGAGTGAGATCAGAAGTGTTGGAGCAGAAGATTTTGGTGTTGAAATGCATAAGCTCCATATCTAAATCAGAGAACAATTACAGAACTCTAGCCAAGTGTACAAGTGTAGAGTTGATCAACATCGCAGAGAACTTCAATTTGATTTGGGAAATTAGGTTCTGGCACATCTTAGGAAATAAAGGTTCCCTGGGGGGACACATAACAAGTTAAAAATGAAGAAGATAGGACCATGTATGATCTTGAGGAAGTTTTATGCAAACACTTATGAGATTGAGTTGCCATATGATGTGGCCATATCACCCATATTCAACATTTCAGATCTGTATCCTTATAGGAAAGATGACACAGAGGGATACAAATATCAAGATAAGATTCAGTGGGACAAACAAATTCCTATAGCAGAAAAACCACAGAATGAGAAGATCGTTGATCAAAGAATTGGAAAAAATACCCGGAGGAAGACTTATTTTGAATATTTGGTCAAATGGAAGGGACGCCCAATAGAAGATGTCATTTGGGAAAATGAAGTTGATATACAGAAGCATGGAAAGTCAGTGAAGGAGGTCATGGAAAAGAGTCCATGAATTTTTATCCAAGGGGAGTATGATGTAGGAGCATCATTAGTAAGCATGCGTGGCAGGACAATGTGATGTCTGGGAATCATTTCAGAATCTCAAATGTTGAGAGTTACTGCGAATATTTTGGAGCTGATTGGAAAAATAGAAGAAGATCAAACACTTGAGAGCAGATGATCACGAGTGATATGGGAGTTTCACCCCGAGTCTTGAATGTAACTAAACTTAGGTAGTAGTTAGATTTTTTTTCGTTTTCAAAGTAGATGAGTAGTCGAAGGGAGCCCTAAGGTCCCTCTGAGATAAATAGAGGTTTTGTATACCCAAATGAGGCTATTGTGAGTTAGTATGAGTTTTTGAGTTTTATTTGTTGTTTGAGAATAGTTGTAGCCATTTTTTATTTTTATGAATGAATATAACAGAGGAAAATTGATCCAAATGCATGATGTTGTTACTTTTTGTGATTCTCTATTATTCTGTTTTCATAAATGAATGAATTTCGTTATGAATGGATGAAACTGTGAATGTTAGTATGAGTTTCAATTGTTTCTCTTCTATTGAGTGAGTGCAAGGTGTTCACACAAAACACAAGGAGTGTGTGATGAGATTTGTTTCGATTCTGAATCTCATAAGAGATAGAATGAGGCTTTCCCCTTGCAAGGAGTGCAAAGAGACTGCTACAAGGTGTGCACAGTCATCCGAAAGAACCAAGTCTTGCATAGGAATCTGCTGCAAGGAGTACACAGATTTGGAATTCGACTTAGTGTTGAAGGGACTCCATAAGAGTAAAAGTCGTGAAAGACAAAATCTACACTTGATCACAACCGTTGATCAAAGGGGAAGATCTATACCATTGATCTAGTTCCATCGTGATTTCGACTATTGGGAGAACAAAGGTAGGGATACCCCCAAAGTCATGAAACATGAAATCCCGACATGATCATAGTCATTGATCAAAGACAAGATCTGGACCATTGATCTAGCACCATCATGTTTTTGGCTATCTGGAGAATAGAGGAAAGGAGACCCCCAAAGTTGCGAATCACAAAATCGCGACTTGATCATAGTCGTTGATCAAAGGAAGAATCTAGGTCGTTGATCTAGTTCCATCATGATTTCGGCTATTAACAGAACAGAGGTAGGGAAACCTCCAGAGTCGTCAAATGAAAAATCGCAAGGCACCTTTCATTCAAGCACATGGTCACCGCCTGTGGTCACATTGAAGGAATATAGGGGAGGAGCTAGTACACACTAAACTCCTATCAGGGTTTCATAGGTTGGGAGAATCGAGGTGATTCACATGGAAAGACCTGACACGTGAAATCACGAAACACCTTTTGGGTTAGGCTCATGGTCATAGTTAGTGGTCTCCTAAGAGAAGCTTGTGTCTGGTGCTTGTTTTAATGGTGGAGTTTCATGAAAAGGACCTGTGGACATTTCTTGAAGATTCCAATGGGGAATCGAAGAGTTTCTCCAACTCGAAGATTGAGAAGATCCAAAGACTTGGAGGTCAGCAGACCCTGCTGAGGTGGGGGCATTGCATCAACATAGTACATGAAGGGGCCCCATCATCTATAATAGTTCAATAAACTATAAAATATTTAATAATGATAGATATTTGAAATGGGGTAGAAGATAGTAGTCATTATTGGATGAGTTGGTCCAATCAATGGTGATGGCCTATGATGGGTTTGGGTGCACACTTCCATCTTATTTACAAGGATAAGCTCTAGTGGACATTGTGGCACTATATATGAAAGAGGTGTCCCCAAGTCTACATGATTGGGTGTCACTTGTGAGGTGGATTGGGTGGGTGATGGGGTTACACATTTGAGGGGTGAAAACTGATGTTGAGGTGCATGGAATCTCACCTGGTAGAATAATGGGTTGAATATCAGAAAGGGGAAAATTCAAAGTATTAAAATGTATAACACTAAGTTTATTCTATTGTGTTCACTCTAAGTGAACCACTTGAAATAGATCCATAGTGAGGTTAGGGAATTGATATGATGGTTGTCCATAAATCTAAAAAAAGGGGTAAGAGTGATTAGTCCATGTACAAGTGGTAAATTTATGCTTCATTTGATTATGGATATGGTGGGAACTATGAGTTCCCCCATTATTACAAGCATTTCCCCCATTCCATGGGTGTTTAGAGTGTGTGGTCCTCTTCTTAGTCCTTCTGAGTGGTGAACAACCAATTTGACTTGGAGAGGAGGAAAAATTTTGTCCAAAATGGGAATAAGACGATGAGGTTATATACTATATGTTTTGTGTTCCTACCATGGATTGTGATGGTTGAGATCTTACTCCTAAGGAGGAAGGAATACTGGGGGGTGTTTTGACTATGAATTCCAAGATATTTTGAAGAAATAAATGAATAATCAATATTCATTGCTCTCACTAGTGAGTGAGGAGGTGTTATCAGGGATGTGGTAAAACCAAGAATACCTCCCAACACTGGGGG
>JASDQU010684653.1:8515-19173 GCA_032191745.1 Picea mariana
ACCTATGAAGCAGATGCAGTCTCACCCGAGGTAGAGGCAGGGGTGGTTGCAAAACTCAGGTGTCTGCAACCTTAGCTAGGACACCGATCTATGATTATATCTTTTACAAGGTACTTAGCATAGATCATTCATCAATATTTATCCCTTAAGGTACTTCGCAGGAAGCATAGAGCATTGCAGTGAATTTTTAGACTAAAGATGATTCGATACTTAGCCACAAAAATATAGATTAGATTCATCATATCAAACACTAAGCATCTATCATATCTAACATTAAATCATATATCATAAGCACAGAGTAGAACTAAATCTATTTAATCACAACAAGCACTTATCCAAGAAGGAGATAAACACATTCAGAGAAAAATACAACAGTTACCGTGGTTCACCCCCACCTTGGGGCTACGTCCACAAAGTATTATTATTTATATTATCTCGATCAAGTGGTTACATCAAAGAGCTTCAGTGACCCTTACTTCGCACAGGACAGAAGATCTACACAGCTCGCTAGATCCTTCTTCCTTGCACCTCAACACAAAACTATGACAACTTGCACTTAGCTTGTCAATCCCCTTACAATCATGCATAGAGCACCTGCAATATACATCTGATCACACAGATCCAGCTACTTACACTAAGCAATGACATCTACTACTTCTTACATTGCCTAAGTATCTATTTATATATTACAAAATGGGCCTAAGCATGGGTAAACCCACAGGCCGACATACCTTTCCCTTTGTATCAACCCCAAAACCCTAAAAGGTACCCAAAATTAGGTATTTCTTACTTCATGTTGTGCTCCATCTTTGGCAAGCTGTCACAATCCCAAAATGGTCAATTATGACCAAGTATTCTTGAAAACTTGGTCAAGGGCCAACAAGCCCACAACACTCACCTTTGACTCGTCCTGAGACACTCAGGTCTGATCAATTCTGCCTCGAATGCCCCGAGCTTGGCTCGAGCTGCTTCGACTTGCTACAGTGTGACAACCTCTTGCTCAGTAAAGTCCGAGTGGTCCTTCCAGGCATTGTTCTGCAGTGAGGAAAACCTATTCGAGTTCAACTTCCTAGCTTTCAAGTTCAGTGAATAGTTGGCATGCCCTTTCTTGGATTGGCTGAAGTCGTTGGGAAACTTCCATCACTTTACTTTGCAGTGTATGTACCTATTGTTGGGTTGTGCGTTGTTCTACGAACCTCTTCATTCTTTCAACAGGAGTGAAAGTATTGATCTGTGCATGTACTGTGTCTGTATGTTGCTTTTCTTCTTGGAGCTGTGCCTCCAATGCCTACAATTATGGATTCTCTGCGAGGGTTTCATAAGTATGGGCACTTCTAGCGCTCAACTACTTGCATTCTAAAGAAAAGGTTTTTAATCGGCCAACTTCGCTTCAAGAAGTGGCCTATCTTAGATATCTTATTTCCTGAGGGGTCTCGAGCACGATACAGAGCTCCAGATCTGTGATGCGTTGTTGGATTTGTTGGATTACTTCTTCCAGTTGGGTCACCTGCTGTGGGAGATAGTCTTTCGTCTTCACCTCTATGACTGTCATAGAGTGCATTGCTTTGTGAATCCTTTCCTGAACTTCTAGTTTCTCTTCTAGCAACTGTACCTTTTCCTCGTCCCACTTCGCTTTCAGGGCAAGATTTTCCCATTATGCCTCCTTTTATTTTTCTAGAAGTTCTTTCTGTGCTTGCACCAAAGCCTGGGTGGCTTGTGCTGTGTCTTCTTGAGCTCGTCGAAGGTGAGATTCGACTTGATCAACGATCTGGTGCAGTTGAGTGGGCTCATCGCCTATTCCTGATGGTCCGCTTATTAAGGGTGTTGTAGACACTACTTGGCTGGACTAGAGTGTCTGCTACACTTCTTTGAGTTCGCCTTTGATTCGGTTGAAGAGATCCTCCTACTTTTCTTCTTGCTTTTCTGCGAGCTCGAGTGAAACATTGTTCAGCGCAAAAATTAGGAAGTCGAAGTCATCCTGGGTAAGGGTAGTTTTAAGCGTGGTCCAGGTGGCCTTAGCTTTCTTTCAGGAGGAGGGATTTGCTGGTGTCATCTTTCTTTTCATGGAGGGATCCTCCTCCTCTCTAGGTGGGGTAACCTCACCTCTATTTTTTTCAACTTCTGTATCGCCTAGCTCATCACCATTGCCTCCATGCGCAGGTGAGATCAAAGTAGTCTTCGCAGATGTGCAAGGGATGTCTTTGACTTCGTCATCATTCTTAGTCCTGCTCAGACCAGGTGTATCTAGTATAGCTTCAGGGCTTTCCTCGTCGGACATGTCTGAGGGGTCTACTGCAACAAGGAGGTATGCCAACTATTCCTTGGTAATCTCCTCCAAGTCATCCTATGTCGACTTGTAGTAGGATTGGAGCTGTTGTTTATGCTCATCACCGCATGCTATAATATAGGTGAAGTGGCGATCCATGCTAAATTTCATCAAAGGTCTAAACCAATGAATTACATTTGGGGTGATCCGTGGTGTAGACTGAATTTCATTCTTCAGTTGGTTGAAGTAGGTGTGGAAGACAACATTGGACTACCACTGCTTGCTCATGTCGCTGGAGTACCACAAGGTACAAAACTTCGCGGCTAATGGTTCGAAAGGTTCAATCTCTGGGAAAGTGGTTCCCTCTAGCAGCTCCCAAGTGATGAAAGCGATGAGTATGAATAACCAATTAAAGTGGAACTCATATCCTTGGTCTTGTGCTCCTCTGCAATCCAACTCTAACTAGTTTACAAGATACTGGGCCCAATTCATTTGTAGTCCCACGACACACTTCCCTGCAAGGTCAACTACGAAGCCAGTCACCTGTGTTGGTCTATTCTTACAAACTAATTTTCCCAAGATCAACTAACATGTAAGGCGCACTGCACCGCTCTGGATAGAGGCTACCTTGTAGCCTTGCGTACCCTTCCCTACATCACCATAAGTTTCCTGTAGTGGCCAAATAAATTTAACATCAATTAATTCTACAAACAAAACAGTAACTGCTACTTGATTTCAAAAAATTCAATAATTCCTTTTAAGTTAGCACATACGCATTTTAAATTTATCAACAAATATTAATTTTATAACAGAATAAAACAAATACATAATTTTAAAATACCTTGGTATGATGTTAATTCCTCCATAGATCTGGTTGTTCGTTGCTGAACTGGATCCAACACTGCCCAAACCTTGTTCCACCCTGCCAACTAGGACAAATTCCTAGCTCCAGGATATCATATGGATATCCTGGCCCCTGTGCCCAAAACCTCCAGCAAACCAGTGCCCCCTGTACTAATCCTCCCAACTACATAACTCAGACTCTCTTCTCTGTGCAAATCCAAGAGAACCCTCCAAAAATAATATCCCCTAGTAGAATGATCCTCCCTCCTTCCTTCGTAAACCTCCCCTCATATCCCTCCTTCACCACCCTTTCAATCCATTTACTTCCTTACCTACCCATAGTTAATGCCCCTTATCCAATTATTTAATGTTCCCTATCTGTTTATTAATGCCCCTTATCCCTTCCGTATACGTAACCTTTTTTTAATTTAAACAATATAATTTATTAATCCCTTTAATTCTTTACTTAATTAATTAATGAGTCAATTAATAATTAATTAATCCTTGACAGTCATGAACAAGTAATTAATAATAATTAATTACTTAATGTTATTTTAGAAATAATTATTGTTTAGCTAACTTTTAGGATAGTTAGATCATTAAATTAATTATAATTAATAATCCTATACATCTATTTAAGTAGGGTCGTTACATACACCCACCCTTCAGGAAACTTCGTCCCGAAGTTAAGGTATCTTATGGTACAAAGGAAAAGAACACGGTTCACAGATTCATAACAAGCAACCGACATTATCAGTAAGTAAGTCAAGAAAACTCATGTATACTAGTGTATATGTACAAGAAATGCATGTGTATCTAGTACATGCAAGTCTCATGCATGTACTAATAATCAAAACTACCATCCTTTAGTAATTTATGTATGCATCCAATCCAGTCAGCAAGACTAGTCTTTTATAAAAGACAACAACCAATCAATTGTTTGAGAAATCCTTTAATTACTATTATCTGGTTCAACAATTTTATTTTAACAACTGTGGTTTAGTTCCGTAAGAATGAATATTCATATATACACATTTCTCCCTTTTTTTTTGAAGGGAAAACATTAAATTCCACCACCAGACAGATCTCCATACCTTCTCAACTATTACTACTCATCCTTTCTCCCTAACCTACTTCCATCTCCATTCCTATCCTTCCTCTGCTATACTATCTTGGAGCGTCAACTATATTGACCTAACTCCAAATAGAACCTGTAAGTGGAAGTGTCGCTATCTCGGCCAAGATTCCCTAGTAGGAATCTGACAGTCATCATCACATGTCTTAGGGAGCATGAACTAACACCCTCCTCCCATGACTTCAGGTTTTGGAGAATACACGGTGGGAAATGCCTCCACCCCTCCTAACAGGACTACAGTCCACACCCTACAATGGAGGATACAGGGTGGGAAATGCCTCCACCCCTCCTAGCAGGACTAGGGTCCACACCCTACAATGGAATACACAGTGGCACCGTGTTGTTGGAGGTTTTTTCATCGTTTATTCGGTTTTGGGTAGTGTCATCACCTGAAATCATGCACTATTCCACATATCATAGCAATGCATCCAAACCAATATAAATTCCACATACAATATTCATACCATAGTGTTTCTTGGCTAGTGGTCATGATATCCACTTTCATCATATTCATCCCTTGGCTATTTCATAGCCCATAACTCGCAGATTAGTCTGTAACACAAACTCATACACTTCTATGCATTATCATCATGTAATTGCATACTATCATCATTTCAATTTGGTATCCTTGTACCGATAAATTAACATCAAAGTTTTCCAGTTAGAAATAGATCTCATAACATCCCATAATTCAATTTCGACACCCATTCATAAGATTATCATTTACCCAAAATAGATTGCATCATATCCAACATCATCCTAATAGCATTTAAACATTCATTAAATTCACATTCTCACAATACGCCGCATCATATACATCATCATCAATAACATTTAAACATTCATGAAATTTACATTCACATAATAGATCGCATTACATACATCATCATCAATAACATTTAATCATTCATAAAAGTTCATACATTCAAAGTTTAGGTGTATCACTTAATAGTTTCATTGTGATTAGAAAATAAAGTATATAGGCCTCAGGTAATCCTGGCTATCTAAGTCAAAAGGTGGTGTTACATACACCCAACCTTCGAGAAACATGTTCTCGAGGTGGTCAAAAAAGTGAGGGATAGTCTCACCGTAGTGTCTCGGCGTCTTCCCAAGTAGCAGATCCTGGACTATATTTGTCCCACTTGACCTTAACTTGGTCTACTAGATGGTTCCTGAGCTGTCAGATTCTATGGTCCAATATGTGTAATGGTTCTACCGTGAGGGTTCCCATGTCCGATACCTGCAATTCCTTCCAATTTATTTTATGTGATTCATCAACAACATAATGACGTAAAACAGATACATGAAATACATTATGAGTTTTATGCAAGTGGGGTGGCAGTACGAGACGATAAGCAATGGGTCCAATTTTCTCTTGGATCTTGAATGGTCCTATAAATCAAGGTGACAACTTTGTCCCCTTCCCGAACCGTATGGTACTCTTAATAGGCCTGATACAAATGAAAACATGGTCTCCCACTTCATAACTTCGGTTGGTCTTGTGTGCATCCGCATAGCTTTTCTGCCTATCCTGTGCTTCCTTTAGTCTCTGCCTAATCTGAATCACCTGTTCTTCCATCTCTTTAATCAATTTTGGCCCAACTATTACTTGGTCTTCTATTCTATCCCAACTCAATGGCATTCTGCATGGCCTCCCATACAAAGCTTCGTAGGGTGGCATTCTGATGGAGCTATGAAAACTGTTATTGTAGGAAAAATCTACCAAAGGTAAGTACTTCTCCCACTCGGTTTGAGTATCCATGACATACATCCTAAGCATGTCTTCCATGACTTGATTTACTCTCTCAGTTTTCCCATCTGTTTCAGGATGACAAGTTGTGCTTAAGTTCAACTGAGTCCCCAACGCTGACTGTAAACTTGTCCAAAACCTAGAAGTGAATCTGGAGTCCCTATATGAAATGATATTCTTAGGTATCCCGTGCAAATGGATAACCTTTATTACAAACACATGTGCCACATCAGTGACATCGTAAGTGTCTCTAACCGAAATAAAATGAGCATTCTTGGTTAACTTATCCACTATCACAAGAATGGCATTGTGTCTATGGGATGTGAGCGACAACCCCACAACAAAATCCATAGAGATGACTTCCCATTTGGACATAAGAACATCATGTGGTTGTAGGAGGCCTGTCGGGTGATGGTGGTCGGCTTTCACTTGTTGACACTCTAGGCATTTGGCGACGAAATGGACTACATCGCGCTTCATGCCTACCCAGAAGAAGAGCTTCCTCATAACTGCGTACATCTTCTTCACACCCGGATGCGCACAATAAAGTGCTCTATGGGCTTCCTTCATTATGATGCTTCGAATATCCCCCTTCTTAGGGATGTACATCCTTCCTCGATATCTTAACAGTCCGTTTGTTTCCAGACTATATCCTTCATACTTTGGATCTAACTGCCTCCCGCTCTAGAGGTTTGAAGTAACCTTTAAATACCAATTGTCTCATTGGAGTTTTGTCAACATATGTTCCCTTATATTGACCTTTAAGGTTACCAAGGAGAAGATATGTGGTCTCCTACTCAAGGCATCTGCGACCACATTTTCCTTTCCCTTGATGTACGAAATACCAAAATCGTACTCAGTCATAAACTCACTCCATCGCCTTTTCTTGTCATTCAGATATCTTTGAGTGAAGAGATGTTTTAAACTTTGATGGTACATTTTGAGCTCAAAGTTTCTCCCAACAAGATAGTGCCTCCAAAGTTTCAGAGCTAGCATTATACCTACCAACTCTAAATCATGAGTCGCGTATAGCTCCTCATGTTTTGTCAACTTCCTTGACACATAAGCTATCGCTCCTCCATCCTGCATTAGCACGACCCCCAACCCTTGCTTCGAGGCATCCATGTAGACTGTGAATTCCTTTTCCATATCCGACACTCATAGAATTGGCGCACTGGTTAGTAACCTCTTAAGCTCAATGAATGCACTATCACATTCTTCTGTCCATTCATACCCAACCCCCTTGCATTGCAAAGTGGTGATAGGTTTCACTATTTTTGAGAATCCTTCTACAAATATTCGGTAATAGCCTGCTAGCCCCATGAAGCTTCTCACCTCATGGGAATTTTTTGGCACTGGCCACTCCATAATGGCCTTTACCTTTTCTGGGTCCACAGAGATTCCTTCGTCGGAAATGATATGACCTAAATAGTGGATCTCTTTCTGGAAGAAGGAGCACTTCGACATATTCCCATACAATTTGATCTCTCTAAGGCAGGACAACACTATTCACAAGTGTTCCTCATGTTCTCTTTCATTCTGGGAATAGATGAGGATGTCATCTAAAAATACTTGTACAAAATAGTCTAAGTACTTCCAGAATACGTCGTTCATGAGGCTCATGAATATTGTTGGTGCATTGGTCAATCCGAAAGGTACTACAACAAACTCGTAATGTCCAAACCGAGTTCGAAAGGCAGTTTTTGGGATATCACCTTCCTTAATCCTTAACTGATGATACCCTGATNTCATCTATTTGTGGCATTGGGTACCTATTTTTCATTGTAGCACAGTTCAAGTCCCTATAGTCTATACATAGTCATAAGGATCCATCCTTCTTCTTTACAAAAATTACTACTGCGCCCCAAGGTGAAACATTGGGCCTTATTAGCCCTAAGTCCAGTAACTCTTTCAACTAGATTTGCAATTCACAAAGTTCCGGCATTGTCATTCGATACAGAGTCTTGGAGATTGGTTCTGCACCAAGTTTTAGCTCAATGGTAAAATCAAGCTCGCTCTCAGGAGGTAACCCTGGTAACTTGTTCGGAAAAACATCTTTAAATTCTGACAATACTGTGTACTGTTCCAATGAGGGTCCCTTCCTTTCATTCACTGCTTCCACTACATACAATCAAAACCCTTGTCTCAAGCATCGCTTAACCTTCATAGTTGATATAAAGAATAATGACACTTTTCTCTGTACACCCTGGATATCTACTGGTCTTCCTTCATTGTCAACACAAAGCACCATCTTTGCGAAACAATCTACCAAAGATCGGTGAGCTGCTAACCAATCCATTCCAATGATTAGGTCATATGCCCCGAGAGCAGTGACGTATACCTTTAACCTGGTAGTACACACTCCTAGGTATACTATACAATTATCAACACTAGGTCCTACCACTTGTTTTTCCCCTAAAGCCATCTCGACTTGTTTAAAGTCATTGTGCTCGTAGGCTGCCAACCCACTCTTTTCTAATGCAGATGGTGAAATGAAACTATCTGTCACACCAGAATCAAACAAAATCTTGACATTGATATGATTTAGCGTACCTGATGACTCCACCACTGTGGATTGATGTTCGGACTAGAGATTATTAATCGCTACATAAATCTGGTGGTTGCTACCTGATCTCCCCATCGGTGCCTTTCCTTCTCTATGCACAAACTCTGATTGTAACTCTGGGTAGTCATGCTGGTAATGGGGTCCTCCGCACCCCCAACAGGTAACACAAGATTGAACCTGTGCACTGTTATGTGATTGTCTCTGAAATGATTTCCTTCCCCTGGAACCCCTGCCCATACTCGTTGTTCTCTGAGATGGTCGTGGATCTGTCTGTGTCGTTGGTGATGAATGAGATGCTGCACTCGCTTTCATTGAAATCCCTACAACTACTGTCCTTAAAGCGACTCTGTTACCATATGGCAGTGGCCTTGAGCCCCCTCCCCTAGGAAATGTCCTTGGGGCCTTCCCTACAAATCCAGGACAATGCAGAAATGTCGGTCTTGTACCCCCGGTTAAGTTCATGTGTTCTTCCGCATAATGCACATTTTCCACCGCCTCCGCTACTAAAGATGGTTTCTACATCCGCACCATAGCTCTTATCTTAGGGTTCAATCCATAGACAAAGCGCTCTTCTTGTCGTTGGTCATTGTCCATATACGAAACATATTTGACCAGTTCCATAAATCTAATCTCATATTCTTCTACAGTTCTGTTTCCTTGTACTAAGGCATGAAATGCCCCTACCTGTTGTTCCTCGTAGTATGATGGTATATATTTCCTTCGGAACCTCTCCTCAAAAAGTTCCCAAGATACTAGGGTAAGGTGCATTTTTCTTTCCAGGTTGTCTCACCAGTTCAAGGCGTTGTATCTTAACTGAAAAATTGTGATCTTTGCCTTTGAGTTGGACGCATAATCCCTTAAGGTAAAACACCTTGTCATGCCTTCCAACCATGCTTCTGCGTGTTCACTGGCGCAACCCCCGGCAAACTCCATAAGTTTGATCTTCTGCAATTATCACATGATGTTTGCAGGTGGAGGTCCTCCCCCTAAATCCCTTGATGCTTCTAGATTACCCATTCTAGACGGTGGAGGTTCCTCTTCAGTCCCTGTTGGTTGTCGCCCCTTTAAAGTCTCATTAATGGATTCCAACGAGCGCAGTATGAGAGCTAATTCGGGCGATGGTAGTGGTGGCGCTGGCGGTGCTTGCGACGACCCTCCCCTGCTTTGACTCCCTCGAGTCCTGACCATCCTGTATGCTTTAACCTACATCAACCAAAGTTGTCAGGGTGAGTTCCAGGACGTTTCAAATTGGTGCTACTTAAACTAGAAATAGGGTTAGGCGTAAGTTTTCTTTACTTGTCTGTAAACAGACATTACTTCTTTAGGGGATTGGCTAGGTTAGGATTAGGATTAAGAATCTAAGCTTGATTTTCTTTGCCCCTATGAAAAAAAAAACTATCGGTTCCCTTTCCCTACAGCTACACTAGCCTTGCGCCATACTCACCAATTCCTATGCTTACTCACCTAGTGCATATGCCGCCTCCTCCTCGCCTATCCTAGTCTAAGTCCTTTTTAAATTTTCGCTTACAACTAAATATCCTCCGGTGCCTGACTTGTGAGATTTTCCCTGGCGCGTAGTATTGGCGTTTTCGAATGCTGCACTGAGATTTAGCGTTGACTTTGACTGGTGGAATGGAGTGGAGGGACTTGGTGCTTGGATCGATGAGTTGTGTGTACGGTCTTGTGAGCTTGGCGCTTGGATAATTGGAGATTATTCTTTAGGCTGGTAGTTTGTTACTATTGATAATTAAACTATTCATATGTGAATTTATTTGTAAAAGTGATATGTGTGGCGCGTTGGTGTTATTGCTCTTCTTAAGGCGCTACACTTGGTGGGTGGTCTTGGGTTCAAAACCCTTGGACCTCTAAAATTTATACTTAACCCTATATTACTCAAGCTTAACTAATATTTTATCATTTAACTTAGGGCTTAAACTCAATTAAAGTTTAAAGCTAATTACCCCCTTTTTTTTAAATTAAACTTTAAGAATTTAAAAAAAAAATTAAATAAAACTTTGCCCCCCTTTTTTTTAAATTAAAATTTAGGAATTTAAAAAAAAATTGATTAAAACTTTGCCCCCCTTTTTTTTAAATTAAA